>JAQQSZ010000820.1:0-10700 GCA_028646595.1 Phalanger gymnotis | reverse complement strand
ATTCCCTACTTTTCTTATCTGTAAAATGGGAAGATTGGGCTAGACGAGCTCTTAATAAATTTCCCTCTCGCTCTAACTCTGTGATCTTGGCTGAGCAGGTTGAAAAAAAGTACATTTTGTTAATGTCCACTTCAGGGCAGGGAGGGGTGGTGCTTTCCCAGTATTTCCCTGCTATTCCCATGGATCAGGAAGTGAGCTCACCCCTCTTTGTGACTGTGAGCCCCCAGCCCTCCGATTTTTGGATGTCCTGCTGAGGAAGAAGGCCAGGAGTTCTCACTTTATTCTAATTCTCAGCTGCTGGTCCCCCCTCCTCTTCCTTGAGTAGGAGCATCATTTCTGGAAGAGAGAAGAAATGTACTAATGTAACATGATTCTTTCTAGTAATTAATTGCAGGCTCTCTAGAGGCTGGCAATTACTTTGTCAAAACGAGGGAGGAAAATAAATTGAGGGAATGATCGTATCTCCTGTTCCTACTTTCTTTCCAGGATGAGTTTCTTCTTTTTAGAATGGGGAGCTTGGAATAAGGACTAACTATTAGCTCTGGGGAATTAAGGTAATGAATTGTTTTTCCGTGTGCTATAAACATGAAAAAAAATCCCTTTGCCACCTTAGCTTCCAAGGCATCTTTAGCAGATAATTTCGGTTTGGAGTCAGGCTCTGGGTTTGAATCCCAGCTCTATTCCTTTAACCTGGAGTAAATCAGTCCAGGAAAATCCAGGAAAAATCAGCAGCCGCTACCGTCCCATCCAGCTCTGGACCAAAGATTCTACTTATTAATGGGAGGCCATGGCCAAGAAGATGGGGATGACAGGGTATGATCCAATGGAATCCATAGAGGGAGGAGATACTTTGAAGTCTACCCACAGAATCCAACCAATGTACAAAAGCCTGTTGTGTGAAAGATGTGGATTTAGGGTAAGGAGAAAAAGGGAGTTGGTTTGATAACTAAGCTTTTGAAAGTGGCCCTCCCTCCCTTCCTTCCTCCCTCTCTCCCTTCTTCTGAACAGCTGTCTCCGTCCAGATTTGTGTCCTCTAGTACCCAGCCCGGTGTGCTGACAGAGCTGGTGGCTGATGGAAATATGCACTGGAAATGGCTACAGTGGTGAGGGTGAGGGAGGCAGCAGGTAACTTGCAATGACTCGGAACCCAAAGGATATTTTCCCAAGCCCTGAGAATGCTACTCCAAAGAAAAGAAAGTAGATTTTGAAGCCTGAAGATGAAGTAATTTCTAGAGACTCAATTGAATTGTGCTTTGCCAACATCAAAGTCAGCGGAAGTGTGTTTTCACCTGTAATCCAGGAAGGTGTTGGGTGTATTATGTACATGCTGATAAAATTTATGGAATTATAGGTCTGGAGGGGAAGTAAAAAGAGGGATGGCATTTCCTGGTGTAGGGGGGCTTTATGGTTACCAAGTAGATAGGAGTAAGATTGAAAACTTGCTTCCCAGTGAAGACAAAGGCTATCTCATAGGAGGCTTAAAAAAATGTCATGCAAGGTCAGAGAGGTTTGTGTATTTTCACAGCATTTGAGGTGACCTGCAAAATCTCAGGATAAAAAGTTCTCCCCACCCATTCAGACCCATGACTCTTTTGAAACTTGGATCAAAGATAGAGAAGTAGGTTTAAACTAGAAAACATTTTATAGGTCATCCAACTCCTTTATTTAACAGGTGAGAAAACTGAGGCCCAGAGCTTCCCTACACCAAGTTTAGGGGGAATTGAGGTAGAAATACAAGACTCTTGGGACCCTGAGAGATGTCACATACAACTAGTGTGTGTATGTGTCACGATACATAGCTTTCCGTATGACTACTACACTTCTTTATAGAAGTAAAACAAAAAGCAAAACTCAAACCTTGAATTTTGGGGAAAACATAAATTTTCAAATCTAAAAATATTTTATAAATCAAGATGTCAATTAAGATAGGTTTTCTTTAGTGGGGATAAGCTAAAACACGTTGATATGTGCACATACAACTCAGCCTAGAAAATTTTCTTTAAAAAACTCGATTCTGGGGTTGGCGTGCCCAGGCTGGAGGAGACCTGGTGCCCTGCCTTCCTCCCTCCCTCCACCTCTCTAACTTTCTGTGTGTTCTGTACTTCCCTTTGGACAGATTAGCCAGAAGGTTTTCTGTGGCAGGTCCTGATTGTTCAGGGTTCTGCCCACCCTTTGTGTCCTGGCCGTTCAGATGTGTGTTATGACAGTGGCTGACAGAATGTTTAATGAAAGCAGGCTTGGCAGTAACTGAATTCCCAGACTCTTCCTTGGGCCTTTCTACTGGTTGCTGAAAAGTTCAGAAATGCTTCTGACAAAGTCTGCCCTGCTGACAGATAAATTGTTTTGACAGGAGAATCTGAAACCTGCAACTGAACAAAAATTTAGCTATTGAACCTGGAGAGGAGGAACTCAGTGTGAATAGGAAAAAAAAATTAATGTACTTCAAAAGATTTTTTTTTCAGGTGTTTGTCTTGCTACTTGAAATAGGAATCCTTTAAAATTGTCCAGGTAACTCCTTCATTCTCTGCCCTCCCCCATTCACCCTGATCTCCATGCATGTGGCATTCCATTTCAGGAAATCAGTTTTAAAAGCCTTGGCTTGGGAGGCAGCTTTGTACCAAGAGGAAGAGACATAGATTTGGAGTCATTCTGGTGCTGCTTATATGTAGTTACGTGACCAAAGGCAAGATATTTTCCATCTCTGGGCCTCAGTTTCCTCATCTGTAAAATAAGAGTTTGAGACTAGGTGATCCTAAGATGTTTTCCAGCTCCAGGTCTTTGATCCTACATAAGTCCTTTCAAACCCAAAGGACATCATGTTGTTAGAAAACCACAAATTAACATTACCTGTGTTTTATTTTATTTTATTTCATCAAATATTTCCCAGTTACATTTTAATCTGGCTGTATGGCACTCAAGCATATTGTAGGCAGAATGTTTGATACCTCAACCATTATCTTAGGCAGTAGAATACTCATTGGGTTAAAAAAAAAAGATCTGAATTTCTTACTTCGTTCTCTTCACAGAGTATTTGCCAAGCAGAATGGAGGGCTTTCTTCATTTTATTTAAGGATAAGTTTTTATTGATAATCTTTTGTTTTTGCATCACCTACTTTTCACATAGTATCCTCCTTCTGCTTCCTTCCCAGAGAGCCATTCCTTAAAATAAACAAAGAAAAAGAGGAAGGAAGAAAAAAATTATTCTCCAGAACTAGCCAAACAAACAAACAAAAAAAGGCTTGACATTTTAGGTAGTGTCCCACACCTGTGGTCCTTCATCTACAAAGAAGCTCACCTGGGATCGTATCTTCCCATTTCTATTCTTTGTATCCACACTCGGGTCATTATAATTTCATAGCATTCTGTTTTGATTGTTTTTGTTCAATGTACATTGTTATTGTCACTTTGTATCTTGTTTCCTCAGTTCTGCCTACTTCGCATCAGTTCATACAAGTGTTTTGATGATTCTTTTTATTCTGTGTTCATGATTTCCTGAGAAGGGAAATGGTGATGTTCCACTGGACCTTAAAAGACCAGCCTTGATCTTTAAGCATTTTGAAGAAACAACGTGATCCGTCTATCTCATACCATTGCTGTGTATTCTGCTGACCTTTTTTACATCATTCACAGGAACATTAGGGTGTTAGGATTCTGAATTAGAAAGAATATAGTGTCATGGGGATCCTCAGGATCTGGTCACACCTCCTTCGATTGGAGACCTGGGGAGGGAACCCCTACCTCTTGAGGTATCCATCCCATCCAATTTCTATATCTTGGCCTCCCTCCCCTTTAATACGCGTCTTATCCTTCTTCCCTTTCGTAGTTTTTTGAACAAGAAAGACAACAATCATGGCATCCTTCTGTCCACTCTACTCTAGGCAAAACACCTTCAGTTCCTTCATCTGATTGTTTTTCAGATGTTGGCCACGTTCTGGTTGCCCTTCCTGGACTGCACTCAGTTTGTCCTTGTCTTCTCTAAAATGCGAATACTCAAGAAGAATAAAGTATACAAAGGTCATCTGAGAGGGGTAGATGATCAGCCAGACTATTACTTCCTTTTCCTGAGATTTCATTAGTCTTTGTGACTACTGCTGTTCATAAATGCATTTTGGGGAGGCTGCTCATTTTGCCAGTTCTGAATTCACAGAGCTGTCCTGTCCTGTGGCCAATTTCTCCAGTTCGTTGCCCTCAGAAACTTTGCCAGATACTTTGCTGGTGAACCATGTTTACTTTAGCTCCTGGTTAACTAGTCTGGTACCAAAGTGAAGTGAGGGCAGTATGGCATGACCTCTTCTTGATGAAGCCGTGTTGGTTTTAAAGAAATGATTATTGTTTTTCTTTCTGTTTGTCTGCAACCCTTCCCTTTAAAAATAGATCTTAGAATTTGACCAGGAATTGTACCCAGTTTTCGTATTCTCACACTTCTTTAAAAAAAAAAATAAATCTATCCATTTACCCTTCTCCATTCCTAAAGCACTTTTCTCTCATCCTTGACAATCTTACAAAATCGCCAGGTTTTATAATAGCATAGAGCCAAGCAAAGAAGGTAATCTGCTTTCTGTACTGTGGTTTGACTTTTCTGGGACTGATAAAAGCCACTGTTTCTCGATGCATTTGCTTTTCCCTGTTGTTTGGTTTGGGTTGACTCATAGTGCTTTGGGATTTTCTTTTATAAACACAACCTCTGTGGAGTTCTGAGACCCTTTAATAAGAGCCCTGAGCTTTAGACAAGCTCAAACCTGACTTTTACTATGTGATTAAAAACAAAAAAATAAAAACACAGCTCCTCCTGTCTGCTTCCCCCTTCCATCCTGCCCCCAACAAAAGCAGTAAGCAGCCTCTATCTTCGTAGTAATATAATCTCCAGACAAATTGCGCTTTAATGCTAGTTGTGCTGTGAACATGGACTTGGCTTTTAAATATACTGCTGGCTTAAAATGCAGGGTGACTTTTATTTAGATGAATGTCTGAGTAGTGGTGGAACGATAACTGCTGGAGGCCAGTATTGATTTCAGAAGTCCCTGGAGTGCAGTTAAAAGAAGTAGGGCCCTCCGGCAGGCCATACTCTTTAAGAGCTAGATGCTTGTGTGGAAGGCACACCCAACTAAGGAGGAAGATTCTTGGTGATGCCGTTTGCAGTGGTCGTCAGGGTGGACAGGTGAGTTGATCTGGTGCATTAGGTGAAATGGAAGGAGCTTTTGAGAGAAGGAGTGATAGCAGTAGAAAAAGAGGGTGAGATTGGAGAAGTCAAACTTGACCTTTCCTGGTGATCTTGGAAAATAAGGGCTGAGCAGGAGGTCTGGTCACCCATTTGTATATGGCTGGACAAGCATTGAGGGTTGCTATTGGGAGAGCAGGATGGAATGTCCATGGGATAAGTGTGCTGTGGTGGAATAGCCCTGGATTTGGAAGTTACACAGGGGTTCTTAGTTCAAATTCTGAGTTTTGCAGCTTCCTGTGTGACCTTGGGAAAGTGCCTCCCCTTCAAGATTTCTCATTGCCAGTGTCATTGGACTCAAACAAACTCTGACATTCCCAAGAAATGTGAATAATTAAAATAATAACCTGAATGATAGTTCTTTCTAGAACTTAGTATAATGCTTGGCACATAGTAGGCACTTTGTAAATATTAATTGAATTGAATTCAAGGTTACAAAGTCCTTTACATGCATATTCTATCATCTCATTAACCCTTTCATTAGTTATTGGTTATAAAGGCAGAGTGGTGGGAAGACTTTATGTAGCTGGTGTCTCTCTTTCCCTCCCACCCCCCATATGGCCAAATCCATCAGCTTAGAGTCATTCAGCTGCAGCAGTGGGGGGTTGGGGGAAGAAGAATTGCTGGACCCTGGGCTCCTTTTGGAGTTAGGAAAACCCTGCGTTCAAATCCTGCTTCTGACACATTCTGGTTGTAGAAGTTGTAGTAATTTAGACAGTAGATAAATCACTTGTAGATAATTGAGACTGACTGCATGACGTTTTTAGGAAAAGCAGCATCCATCCACAGTTTTTCTGTCCTGACTTCAAATAATCAAGAAATTAATAGTACCCTAAGTTTAGTGGTAGAAGGGATCTTGGGAGTAAATCTAAACTGATCTCCTCATCCCAAGGCTGAGGGTCACACAGGCAGACCTTGGGTCTAATCAACCCCAGTTCTGACTCCCAATCCAGGACTCTGGTCTACTGGCATATTGATGAATTTCCCTCCTTTTAGTCTGTAAAGATTACCTTCAGTCTTTATCAATGGGAGGGGGGTGGGTGGGCTAAGATTCCATACTAAATACTAGTCATTCTGTAAGACAGCAGGCTTCTTCTGGTCTGAGGTTTCATCCATCTGGTCATCTTCACTTGGTAAGCCCCTAAACCAATCTTCTGATCCTCCGCCTTCTCCCCTTCCCCGTACCGTGGGTGATACTTTCTATGATGCTTTCAAATCGAAGGCTTTGCATTAACCAGCCTCTGGATCTGATGATGAAACCAAGGATCTAGTGCAAAATACCTTCAAATGCGGGGTGAAGGTTGTAGCCAGTAGTTTGGTTTAATGACGAAAAGTGATGAAATGGTGCTTGAGATAGGCTGGCTTATCGGAGAGGATGGAGGAGCTGAGGGGTCTGGACTCTTGGCCTGAGGTTAGCCAGTCAAGGACTGGACTGAGGGATGACATCGTAAGTGCCAGTAGAAAACTGGTATATATCAGCACATCTTCACATTTTAAAAAATGTCTCAATAACTCATTAGTATTAGCTAAAAGGGAACCATTTTCTTTGCTTTTTTTTTTTAAAGGAGGATTTGAGTTAGGTTTGGAGACCAAAAAAAAGCTGTCCGGGTATAATCCTATTAAAACCTAAGGGCACATTCTTCAAGTAGGGGTGGGGGTGGGGATGTTGTTAGGAATAGCAGTAATAATAATAATTTGCATCATATAGCACTTTACCCACATTATCTCATCACCCACATGGGGCTTAACCACTCAGCCTTGTGACTCATATCTGGTTCTGTTAGTCCCCATCTTACAGATGAGGAAACTGAGGCACTCTCTGGTTCATTCAGCTAGGAAGTGTCTAAGGTGGGACTTGAACTCGAATCATCCTTAATTCCAGGTCTAGGATCTATCTGTGGGAAGTCTGTTGCATTGAATTCTAATGCCATATTTTTCATTCTCTTCCCAGGAACCTGAGCAACAACAAGCTGACAGAGATCGATCCTGCTGCTTTTGAGAACTTGGTGAAGCTACAGGAAGTGTGAGTCAGATTTGGGGGTGTTGCAGTGGTACCCTATGGCTTTTTTTTCTGTCCTATACCCCTTGGTAGATGAGTGAAGCCTCTGAATCCTTTTTCAGAATAATAGTTTTAAGTAGATAAAATAAAAATACATGGAATTAAAAAAGGAAACCGATTATATTGACATAGTTATCAAATAGCTTTAAGAAGCAAGTTCATGGACCCCAGGTTAAGAACTCTCAGCCTGTTGGGTGACCCATGATGCCCTTTGTAGCTAGCTTGGACCATTAACCATTCCTCTTTCCCTTGAGTGTGGTATCTTGGTGCCTCTAATGAAAAACATTCATTTCTTCCCTCTTCTTTTGCTGCATACTCCCACCCAGGCAAAGAGCACAGCATCATAGCATTGCAGTTAAATTTGATGTAAGCCTCCCTGGCAATTGGTGATGGGGGCGGGGGAGGAGGGGGGAAGTGCAGTTCTCCTTTCCTCTTCCCCCTCTCCTCAGGAGCTCCATGCAAAGCTCTGTGGGAATAATTCAGTTAACACACCTGGCCATGTAAGTTTCCCTGCTGAAAGGAAATGGCTCACGTGGAGGTAGAAGGGGATACTCCCAGGTGATATTCGATGCCAGCCCACCTCTTATCTCCCAGGAAACAAAGGTGTAGTGTAATGCACCAGAGGGGCTTAACTAGGCCTCCTCTGCCTCAAAACAATGTTCATAATAATGCCTTTGCAAGTGGCAATCTGCGGGGCTCTTCAAGAAGCCAGCCTTGAACCTGAAGCTGTGTTTCAGTGGCTTCCCCCTTTGGGGTGGATGTTGTGATTACCAGCAATTTTAAGCTCCTTATTTATGCCTTGAAGAAACCTGTTGATGATAGTTTAAAAAAAATCTTTGGCTCACTTCTAAGTTGTGAATTTGTGGAGTACTTGTCTTGGTTTGACTTGGTAATTTCAGGACCTTTTTTGGGGGGGGGGGGTCTAAAATGGAAAGGGCTCATATTTCCAACAGTTGGGATGTTAAATTTGTGGAGCCTCTATTTTGAAGGCTTAATTTCTTATATCAAGCTTTTCTAAGGTGGGAGTGGCAAACTCAAACTTGGGGGTGATGCCTTCCCTCTGTTCTCTGGGTAAGGAAGGGAATTGGACTCATGATTTCATTGGTATATTGAACTCCCAGGTGAGAAAAGTCCAAAACCCAATTCAGGTTAATGTGTTTTCTGCAATTTTTAGAGAGCTCCTTAGTACAGAGGTGTGACACATGCAGCCCCCATCCTTTTGAGTGGGCCTGAATGAGATAAAAATGTAATTGGGAAGCATTTATCAAAATAAGTAAAAACACAATAAAACAAAGATAATGCTAATTTGTGGTTTTCTAAGTCAATACGCAGCCTGCAGGGATCCTTATGTACAGTTTAGTGACTACTACCTTTTTATTTGAGCTGGACTCCACAGACTTAGAACTTGAAGTGTTTGGCCCAGAGTTATTCAGCCAGGATGGATCACAGGTAGGACTCCAAGCCTGGGCCCTCTGTCCGGTGCCCCCTGGCTGTTAGTGTCTCTATTCTCAATGTCAGACCCTGTCCCTGGCTTACTAAATCCCCATTTGTTGATTCAGAGTGAAGGTGTGCTAGGTGATGGGAATACAGAGACCAAAAAAAGAGAGGAAAATGGTAGTCCCTGCCCTTAAGGAGTTTCTGCTCTCTCTGGCTCAGCTTACGTTCTCTTGCCCCTTGACTTCATATGAGTTATTTGTAGAATGCCTCAGAAGCCTCAGACTAGGGAAAGACAGATACTCAGTTGTTTTCCCCTCCTTGAAAGAAATTTGAAGGGGGTGGGGAGCCATGTATTTTGGGTGTTGGGTGTTGTTACTACTTCATTTTCTGTTATGGGTACTACTCTAGTCCCTTCTAACTGTGATTCGGCAACAAATAGATCCTGAAATGGAAGTGATACAGAAAAGATGAGCGTGGTCCCCAGAAAAGCCTGACGTGCAGCTTTGTAAAGTGTTAGGTTTATTATGTTATTCTGGCCTTTGCACATGTTGTCTCCTGTGCCTAGAATGTATCTCATCTCAACTCTGCCTTCACTCAGCATGGTTGGCTTTCTTCAAAGCTCAGCTCAGTTGCCACCTCCTACAGGAAACCCATCCCGATCTCCTTATCAGCTAGAGAATCACTGTGTAGATTGCTGAATTTAATTTTCCCTGTAAGCATTTTTCCCCACTTAAAATTTCAGTTGCTTGAGGACAGGCAGTGTTCTGTTTTTGTCTTAATGTTTCCTTAAAAAAAAAAAAAGACACCTGTGGAATGAATGAATCTTCAAGACAAGTTCAGACACATGGAATTGTTCTTGACTAGCCCCCTGGGTCATGGCCTGGCACATTTCCCTTTGCCCTGCTGCATCTTCTCTTCCCAGTTAAGAGTGTAAGCTCCTTGAGGACAGGGGATGATGTCTTAATGTTAGTTAAGTCTAGCCATTCTGGAAACTAATTTGGCCTTACACAAGAAGATACTCATCTATAGACCCTTTGAGCCACTGTAGGTGGGTCACCACTAGGAAAATACCCCCAAAGGAATCAGAGAGAGAGAGAGGTCCCAGGTGTAGAAAAACCGCTCAGAGCAACCCCACAGGGACCTGATGGACCTCTGAAATACTTGTCTTGTGTTGGAGGGAGGAAGGGGGAGAATGTGGTATTCTCCAAACCAAGTAGAACTCCATAGTGGTAAAGACCTGGAGTTTTCCCAGAGGGAACTAGACAGAATGATGGAGGGAGAAGCAGGATCAAATGGAGGGAATGAATGGGAGTTGACACATGACTGCTTCCAAATGAAGTGGGTTTTAATGTTTCTTGAGAGCTAACAGTTCTCTATAAAACCATCAGATGTTGGAAGCAGTGAGGGGTGGGGGTGGGGAACCACAGGCCAAGCCAGGCAGCCTAGTAGTGGTTTGCCTTGCAGAAGTACTTGGAGCCACAGCCCATCAGGGACTGGCCGGAGGCAGATTGAATGATGCCTCATTTCAGGCTGTCATTGCTTTCGTCCTGGTCAGCCTTTGGAAGTCTCGGGGGCCTGGCCAAGCCACAGTCCATTTAAAAATAACTCCCCCTCCCCCTCCAAGTCTCCTAGTAACTTCCATAAGAAGGCGTGGCCATTATTAGGGACTGGTGGCCAGGAAGGGCTAATCTATTAATATGAGGGTTATTTATATATTCCTTTTTTCTGCATTTGGCTCATGTTACTGTTGCATTCCTTTTCAGATGTGTGATGTGGGTGGCATGTGCTTTCACAGGGGCAGTGAGTGACCTAAGATGTTTCTTTATAAAATGAGTGGGCCATAAATAATGCCCTGGGTTTGGGCATCTAGATGATACAGCCTTTGTCTAGATAGATAAGGTATCCAGGAAGCACCTAGAGCATGTATGGCGCCATTACTAGGTGCCAGGCACGGTGTTGAGTGCTGGGAATACAATACAAGCCAAC
>JAQQSZ010000819.1:0-12054 GCA_028646595.1 Phalanger gymnotis | reverse complement strand
CATTGGTCCACAATTCAAATGTGACTCACCCCTGGGTCCCAGCAAGATAATCTCTTTAGCTCATAAAGTACTTCTTGAGCAGCACACTGCCATTGCAGGCTTTTTCCCAGTACCTTGAGGTTGCTACTAAAAGGCACGAAAATAAGAAATATCCATTAAGCATCTACTGTATGCAAATAGGGTATCACTGTGAGACTGACATGCCTCTAAGTCAGCCCCAGAATCACAGATTTTTAGGAAAGGACCTTAATGGTCCTCCTGTCCAGGGCTTCTTAAACTTCTTCCACTCCTGATCCCTCCCTATATTTTGCCAGCATTAGTTGGCCTTGCATGGCCTGAGGGTCTGTGCAGTGCAAAGTGTGCATGCTTTCTTTTGAGAACCAATGATGCAGTGTGGTTGTCTGATGCAACACGGTTGTCTGATGCAACATGGGCAAGCACTGGCAAAAACACCTTATATTCATTATGTGTGGCATCTTGAATTAATTTTTGGTTGTTAAGTGTTCAGAAACCTTTTACTATTGCCAATTTTTTTGCGACCCCTTTATGAGGTTGTGACCTACAGTTTAAGAAGCACCAATAGTAAATTGCTATCTGTATGTACTGTCAAAAAAGTACTGACTCCAGTGGCAGATGATCTAAATTCAAATTCTACTTCTCCTTCTTGTTATCCATATAACCTTGGGCAAGTCAGTTGAATTCCTTGATTCTCACTTTTTTACTCTATAAATTGAAGGGATTCTGAGGTTCACAGAAGCCCTAAATATATAGCTATACATCTTATGATTTTAAACAATCAAGGTGGTATGGTGGATAAAGTAATGTACCTGGAGTAAGGGAGACTTGAGTTCAAATTCAGCTGCAGATACTTAATGGCTGTATGATGCTGAACAAATCACTTAGGCTCTGTTTGCCTCAGCTTCCTTAACTGCAAGATCAGGATAATAACAGCACCTGTCTCAAAAGGTTGTTGTGAGGATAAAATGAGATTTTCATAAAATATTTAGTATGGTGCAGGACGCATAGTAGGCACTCTTTCTCCTTATTTGAACATTTGAAACATGAGTCCCCTCTACAAATTCCCTGCAAGCTGATTGAAGACTTTAAGTACTGAAAACTCAGTACCTACTAAGATAGTTTAATAATTCCATTAGGAAATGGGGTTAAACTTGTGGTCTTTTACTGAGCAAAACTGAACCTCTTTGTACCTAATCAGCTGATCCAAGATGTGTCTTTTAGAATCCAAGAAAAGAAGTCTTCTCTTTCTTCTACAGGACAAACTTTCACATATTTAAAGATAGTGATTGTCACCCTGTCAGTTTCTGCTCTCCTGGTTAAGCATTCATCAAGAAAAAAACTCTGTTGGTACAAAGAACTAAACATTGGTCATATCAGGTCTATATTCAGTGATGTGCTTGCAAATGTTTAACAACCACCTCTCTCATGTGGGGAAAAACATACAAAAATGATACACTTTTCAGTTTAATCTGCATTATTACTACTTTCTTAAATCTAGGTGATCAACAGAACAATAAACCCAGTCCTGATTTGCAGTGCAGAAAGGAAAAAACCCATATGCAGAAAACTACTTATAACAGCTCTTTTGTAGAGGCAAAGAACTAAAACTAAGGAAGAATACCTGTCGGTTGGGAAATGGTTGAGCAAATCATAGTATAAGAATATAATGGGATATTATTGCATTGAAAGAATTATGAAAAAGACAATTCAAAAAAACTTGAGAATGATATGAACTGATTCAGAGTTATCAGAAACCAGAGAATAATCTATACAACAACAATAATGTTGTAAAGAAAAACAACTTTGAAAAATTTAAGAATTCTGATGAATGTATTTACCAATCATAATTCCAGAGGACCAAATATGACCCATACTATCCATTTCTTGACAGAGAAGTGATTAACTTAAGGTGCAAATTATCACATGTTTTCAGATATGATCAATGTAGGGATTTGTTTTGCTTGAATTGACTAAGCACTTGCAATATATAATGTACTGTGTCAGTTACTGTGGGAGATAAAAATAAACAATATGTTCCCTGCCCTAAAAGAAAGCACAGTCTACAGGTACCATAGTATAGATATTACTCTTGAATATGTATATATGTAAGTTTACATACATATACTGTATCTGGAATGTAATGTCTCTCTGAATGATGCAGAATGGTAAAGAAAAAATGTGACTCGAGGTATACAAGAAGTCATCCCCCATCCTAACCCGTGGCAGAGGTGGGTAGTCCATAAGATTTATACATTGCAAGTATTTTCAGAACTTTTTGATGTATTGATCAGATGTGGTGGCTTTCTCTTCTTTATCTGTTTTGTCTTTCAAAAGGTACTATATTAAAATTAACATGTCCCAAACTGAATTCATTATCTCCCCCACACACAAATACCCTTTCATAACTTTCCTATTGCTCTATTTTTAATATTCAAATAATAATATTTGCCGAATTTCATATCAAGAAAAATTTTAGCATTTATTTTTACAAGATTTCGAGTTCCAAATTTTTATCCTTTCCCCACTTCCCTCCCCTCTTCTGAAAATGGTAGGCAGTTTCATACAGTTTATACATGTACTACCATGTAAAACATATTTCCATATTCATCACAGTTGTGGAAGAAGGCCTACATCAAAAGGAAAAAAAACACAAGAAAGAATAAAGTTCATGAATAAATTGTGCTCCTGTGTGCATTCAGAATCCATCCTTTTATTTTTTATCCGAATATGGATAGTGTTTTCCTTTGTGATTTCTTTGTACTGGTCTTGGATAATTTTGTTGTTGAGAAGAGCCGATTCATTCATAGTTGATCCTCACACAATGTTGCTGATACTGTGTACAATGTTTTCCTGGTTCTGCTCATTTCACTTTGCATCAGTTTGTAAAAGTCTTTTGAGGTTTTTTCTAAAATCTGCTTGTTCATCATTTCTTATTGTACAATAGTATTCCATTACATTCATATACCACAGATTCTTTAGCTATTTCCCAATTGATGGGCATTCCCTTAATTTCCAATATTTTGCCAGCATGAATAGGGCTGCTATAAATACTTTTGCCCTTGTAGGTCATTTTCTCCTTTTTAAATTAATTATTTAGTTAATTTTTAGTTTTCAACATTCACTTCCACAAGATTTTTAGTTGCAAATTTTCTTCCCATCTCTTCCCTTCCCCCACCCCAAGGTGGCATGCATTCTGATTACCCCCTTCCCCCAATCTGCCTCCCTTCTATCATGCCTCCCCTTCTGTGTCGATAAGACAGAGTGGGCTCCTTAGCACTTGAGGAGTTCGGCTTTTGTTTACTTTGTTTACTTTGAGTGAAAGAACTTTCAGCTGTTAAGTGCTAAGCCCCAGGCCCAAAGCCCTATCAGGTGTGAAACCTGTGTAGGCATAGATTAATGACTTAAGAGGGGCCAACTCGGGAACCAATAGTCTCTGGTCTCTGGTCATTGAGGCGGGGCTTGAGAACACCAGAGGCTTGGCTGCAAGGAGAGAGGAGCTAAGAGAAAACTACAGCTGAAGCTGAAAAAAGTCGAAGCAGGAGACCTGTGTCAACCCAGGAGTGTGAGCAAGGACTTGAGGCCAGTAAATATAATTTGGCTAAATACTATCTTGTTTCTCTGTGGCCTCCTGGTTACTCTTGTGAGGTGGGCCTATTGGGCCTAGGGTTTTTTGGTCAAGAGGTCAGAATGGGGAGGCTGGTTCACTAATTTGTTGCTCTGAGGCCTAAATAAATGTTCTGTTGCTTTCTACTTAGAGAATCTCTCATACTTTGAGATTTCGAACCATTCAAACATATACATGATTATATTTGAGATTATAAATTCGGCCTTCCTACTACACCTTCTCTTATGCCTTCTCCTTCTATTTTCCAAGATAGATTTCTATACCCCATTGCCTGTATATCTTATTTCCCAGTTGCATGCAAAAACAATTTTAACATTCATTTTTTAAAACTTCGAGTTCTGAATTCTCTCCCTTCTTTTCTCACTTCCCACTCTCATTGAGAAGGCAAGCAATTTGATATAGGTTATACATGTGCAGTCATGCAAAACACTTACATAATAGTCATGTTGTGAAAGACTGTATTTCCCACTACCCATAATAAGAATGTTACTTGCAGCTGCTGTGGAGGTGCAAGGCCAATAATACCAGCACACAGGAGGGCTGCTAGCACAGATTCTTTGATCTTTTCTAAGGAAAGCAACTTTAAGGGGTTTACAATCTCACTTTAATTAAACATATATATGTTTAATTAGTTCAGGGGGAAAAACCAGCACCCTGAACTTCAGAGAGAATACAAACAGAAATTACAAGCAGACATTATAAACAGAGAAAATAACACAAATCAACAGACAGGGCTTCTGTCTGTCCATAGCAATACATACAAAGTTACCAGAGGGAGAAGCACCAACATCTGGGTTTTCAAAGCTGGGGGTGGGGTTAGCTCCTTGACTGCTACCCAGAGTCTTATCTGGCCAAATCACATGAAAGTTCTTCCAAAGAGTGAGCCCCCAAAGAAAAATGCTAACCTCAGAGTATATGTACACTTCAGGGTCAGAAGGCATCACAACCATGTGACTCAAACTCATGTGACTTAGGATTTCTTGTGATTTAAGCAGGTCATCAAAGACTCTTGATTCAATCAAAGACTCTTGATTGAAACAAAGACAGGACTCAAAGGCATTTGATTGCCTTAGTGCTGAGATACACTTCAAAAGAAAAAAACAGCAAAAAGTCCCACTTTGCTTGCCATTACACCATCCTATCCCCCCCCATTTAATCTATTCTCTCCTTTGACCCTGCCTGTCTTCAAAAGTGTTTGCTTCTGATTACCCCCTCCCCAAATCCGCCCTCTCTTCTGTCACCCCCCCCCCTTAGCCCCTTCCTCCCCACTTGCTTCTAGGGTAAGATAGATTTCTATAACCAAATGAGTGTGCTTGTTATTCCATCCTTAAGCCAAATCCAACAAGGATAAGATTCCTTTGTTCCCTCTCACATCTCCCCTCTTATCCTCTACTGTAAAAGCTTTTTCTTGAGTCTTTTATGTGAGATAATTTACCCCATTCAATCTTTTCATTTCTCCTTCTCCTAGTACATTCCTCTCACACCCTTAATTTTATTTTTACATATCATCCCTTCATTTTCAACTCTGTGCCCTCTGTCTATATATACATACATATATAGATATATATGTGTATATATGAATATATATATGTATATATATACATATACATATATTCCTTCCAACTACCATAATACTAAGAAAGGTCTCATGAGTTACAAATATCATATTTCCATGTAGGAATGTAAACAGTTCAACTTTAATAAGTCTCTTATGATTTCTCTTTCCTGTTTACCTTTTCATGCTTCTCTTGAGACTTGTATTTGAAAGTCAAATTTTCTATTCAGCTCTAGTCTTTTCATCAAAAATTCTTGAAAGTCCTCCATTTCATTGAATGTCCATTTTTCCCCCTGAAGGATTATACTCAGTTTTGCTGAGTAGTTGATTCTCGGTTTTAATCCTAGCTCCTCTGACCTACAGAATATCATATTCAAAGCCCTCTGATCCCTTAATATATAAGGTGCTAAATCTTGTGTTATCCTGATTGTGTTTCCACAATATCTAAATTATTTCTTTCTGGCTGCTTGAAATATTTTCTCCTTGACCTGGGAACTCTGGAATTTGCCTATAATATTCCTGGGAATTTTCATTTTGGGACTTCTTTCAGGAGGTGATGCATGGACTCTTTCAATTTTAATTTAATTTAATTTAATTTAATCTTACCTTCTGGTTCTAGAATATCAGGACAATTTTCCTTGAAAATTTCTTGAAAGATGATGTCTAGTCTCTTTTTTTCCCATCATGGCTTTAGGGAGACCAATTAATTAATTAAGGAATTATTTTCTTCAGTGAGCTTTTGGACCTCCTTTTCCATTTGTCCAGTTCTGCTATTTAAGGCGTTCTTCTCCTCATTGGCTTTTTGGACCTCTTTTGCCATTTGGGTTAGTCTATTTTTTAAGTTGTTATTTTCTTCACTATTTTTTAGTTTCCTTTAGCAAGCTGTTGACTTGCTTTTCATTTTCTTACATCACTCTGATTTCTCTTCCCAGTTTTTCCTTTACTTCTCTTACTTGATTTTCAAAATACCTTTTGAGTTCTTCCATGTTTTGAGGCCAATTTATATTTTTCTTGGAGGCTTTGGATGTAGGAGCTTTGACTTTGTTGTTTTCTTCTGGTTGTATGTTTCGATCTTCTTTGTCACCAAAGTAATATTCAATAGTCTGCGTTATTTTCCACTCTTTGCTCATTTTCCCAGTCAATTACTTGACTTTTTAACTGCTTGTTAAGGTTGGGCTCTGCTTTGAGTGTGGAGGATGTACTGTCTCAAGTCTCAGGGGTTTTGTGCGGCTATTTTCAGAGATACTTCTAGGGATCTATGAATTTTCAGTGTTTCCAAGGTGGTATGATCTCCTGGCCTGTGCTCTAGTCTGTGAGTGACCACAAGTACTCTTTCTTGCCTTGGAACTGTGAGGAGGATTCCTTCTCCACTGCCTCCACAAGCTCTGCCACACCAGCATCACTCTTTGCTCCACAACCACCACCCAGGACTGTGACCCAGATCCAAGCACAGGCAAAGCAAAAGAATCCTGCCTTGGTGCCAGAAAAGAGATCCCTGCAATCTCCCTTTGATCAGCTGGTCAATACTCCACTGTCTGTGGTCCAAGAGCTCTGGAAGCAGCTACTGCCACTGCTGTTGCTGCTGCCAATGCTGCCCCAGGACTGGGGCTGAACTGTGCTTTTATCTCACCCAGTTCAGATAGATCTTCTCTACTGACCTTCTAAGTTTATCTTTGGTGTTTGTGTGTTGAGAAGTCTGGAAACCACCACGGCTGCCAGTGATAAGTGCCCTGAATCCTGCTCCAAGTTTGCTGGAGCCTGGTGTGTGCTCATGTGTTGTGTTTTACATTGAACTGTGCTCCTCTCCCAGCCAGGCACAA
Source organism: Phalanger gymnotis (assembly GCA_028646595.1). Taxonomy (NCBI): domain Eukaryota; kingdom Metazoa; phylum Chordata; class Mammalia; order Diprotodontia; family Phalangeridae; genus Phalanger; species Phalanger gymnotis. The sequence continues at coordinate 5,036 of JAQQSZ010000819.1, read as the reverse complement.
GAGACCTTTACTGTCAAGCTTCCGGGTTGTCTTTGGCTGTAAATTTGTTTCACTCTGTCATTTTTTGGGTTCTCCTGCTCTAGAATTTGTTTAGTCATTTTTACAAATATTTGGAGTTTTGGGAAGAGCTCAAGCAAGTCCCTGCTTTTTCTCTGTCATCTTGGCTCTGTCCAGTCTCATTTTTGCTTTTTTATGTTCTCTTTAGGGTACAGACATAGTAGTGTTACTGCTGGTTCAAAGGGTATGCACAATTTTATAGCCCTTTTGGCATAGTTCCAAATTGCTCTATGGAATTTTTGGATCAGTTCACAACTCCACTAAAAGGGCATTAGCATCTTGATTTTCCCATATCCTCTTCAACAATTACAATTTTCCTTTTTTGTTATATTAGCCAATCTGATTAGTGTGAGGTGGCATTTCAGAGTTGTTTTAATTTACATTTCTCTAATAAAAAAATGATTTAGAGCACCTCTTCATATGCTTATATGTAGCTTTGATTTCTTCATCTGAAAACTGCCTGTTCATATACTTTGACCATTTATCAACTGGAGAATGGCTTGTATCCTCATAAATTTGACTTATTTCTCTATATATTTGATAAATAAGGCCTTTATTAGAGATACTTGCTGTAGAGATTATTTCCTTGCTTTCTGCTTTCCTTCTATTTTTGGTGGCATTGGTTTCATCTGTACTAAAGTCTTTTAATTTAATATACTCAAAATCATCTGTTCTACTTTTCATAATGGTCTCTATCTCTTATTTGTTCATGAATTCTTCCCCTCTCCATAGATCTGACAGGTAGATTGTTCCTTACTCTTCTAATTTGATTGCTTCACTGTCTAAGGTACCTTTTAGCAAGATGAAGTTTCCTTCTTTATCTTTCTTAATTAGGTCTATTTTTGCGTTTATTTTGTCTAAAATCGGGATTACTACCCCTGATTTTTTTTCTTAATAAACTTTGCTCTAGTCCCTTACCTTTACTCATAATGTCTCTCTGCTTCAAATGTGTTTCTTGTAATCAACATATTGTAAGATCCTGCATTTTGATCCACTCCTATTTGCTTTTGTTTTATGGAGGAGTTCATCCCATTCACATTCACAGTTATGATTACTGTGTATTTCCATCCATTTCTCCTCTTTGTCCTCTCTCCTTTCACCCCTTTCTGTATCGCCAATGTTTTGCTTCTGTCTATCACTTCCCCAATCTGCCCTCCTTTCTGTCAGTCCCCACACTGCCCCCTTTATTTAATCTCCTCTCCTCTTGCTTCCTTGTCAGGTAAGAAAGATTTCTATATTCATTTCATTGTGCACATCATTCCGTCTTTGAACCAATACTGATGAGAGTAAGGTTCAAGTGATACCCATAGCCCATCCTCCCATCTTCACCTCCACTGTAATGTCTTTCTTGTGTCTTCATGTGAAATAGTTTACCCCATTCTACCTCTCCCTTCCTTCTGAACACATTGTACTCCTCTTTCTCATCCCTTACTTTATTCTGTCATCCCCTCAATTTTACATCATACCAGTACCCTCTATCTATGTATATTTCTTCTATCTGTACTGTTGGCGATACAATTTTTAAGAGCTATAAGTATTATCTTCCCATGTAGTGATGTAAATAGTTTATCCCTAGTGAATCCCTTATCTTTTCTTTTCCCTTTTTGCCTGTTTATGCTTCTCTTGGGTCTTGGTATTGAAGGTAAAATTTTTGGTTCTGGTTTTCTCCTTATGAAGGCTTGAAATCCTTCTATTTCATTGAATGACCACTTATGTCATAATATGATGTATTTTTCTAATTTCCTCTGGTTGGGTGATTCTTGGTTGTAGTCCTAGCTTCTTTGCCCTTCAGAACATCATGTTCTATGACCCCAATCCTTTAATGTTGTAGCTGCCATATCCCGAGTGATTCTGATTGTGACTCCCCAATATTTGAATTGTTTTCTTCTGGCCACTTTCAGTATTTTTTCCTTGATCTGATAGTTCTGAAATTTGGCTGTATTCTTCCTTAGGGTATTTATTTTGGGGTCTCTTTCTTGAGGTGACCAGTGGATTTTTTCAATGCTTGTTTTTCCCTCTGGTTCCAGGACATCAGGGCAGTTTTGCTTGACAGTTTCTTGAAAGATGCTGTCCAGGTTCTCCTTTTGATTATGACTTTCAGGTAGTCCAACGATTCTGATATTGTCTCTCATGGATCTATTTTCTAGCTCAGTTGTTTTTCCCATGAGGTATTTTACATTTTCTTCCATTTTTTTCTTTCTTTTGAATTTATGTGATTGATTCTTGATATCTCACACAGTCATTTGCTTCCACTTGCCCAATTCTAATTTTTAAGCTGTTGTTTTTCTCCATTAACTTTTGTACTTTCTTTTCCATTTGGCTAATAGTACTCTTTAAGGAAGTATTTCCTCCAGTGGATTTTTGTATCACTTTTTCTATTTGGTAATTTCTACTTTTCAAGAAGTTTTCCAACCTATTGACTCTTTATCATAATTCTTTTGCATAACTCTCATTTCTTTTCCCAATTTTTCTTCCACCTCTCTTATATGATTTTTAAGCTCCTTTTTGAGCTCTCCCACGAGCTCTTTCTGTGCTTACCATTTTTCTTTTGGGTTTTGCTGCTAGGTGTTTTGACATTGTTGTCCCCTTCTGAGTTTGTATCTTGCTCTTCCTTGTCACCATAATAACTTTCTATGGTCAAATTGCTTTTTTAATGTTTTTTGCTCCTCTCTCTCCCTCTTTCTCTCTCTCCTTCTCTGTCTCTCCTTCTCTCTCTCTCCCTCTCTCTCTCCCTCTTTTTCATTTCTTTTAATTTCAACTCCACTTCCAGGGTGGAAGGGCCACTGTCTCAGGCTTCTTGTGCTAGTGACTGCAGGCCCTAGCTGTTTACCTGGTGCTGCACTGTTGTTACCCTGAGGCCCCTGGGGGACCCTCATGTCTGGTGCTGTACTAAGAGGATGGAGTGGGGGTTGCATGGCCCTGCTGGGGGCTGTAAGGATCTGGCAATTTACTTGGTGCTGAGGTGGGGTCCTAGTGGTGGCGTCTGGCATGTGCTGAGCCCTGGTTCAATGTTTCTGCATTTCACTCTGGCTACATCAAAGCATGCAGAAGTCAGGCTACTAGAGGATGCCTCTTGTCCTAGGGCTATACTAAAGCTCATGGTGGTTCTCAGTTTTTGCCCTGGGATCTTCTGTTTACTCTGGCTATGCTAAGGCATGTGGTGGCTCCTAGTGTTGGCATTTGCCTGCTATACCACACTGGGGCTCAGGATCTCCCACTAGTTTTCTGAGGTGGGGCTTGCTGCTGGCTTGCTGGGATGCTTCCCATCCTGGACTGTACTCCCCTTTCACCTGAAAAAGACAAACTTTTCTTGCCAATCCTCCAAGTTTCTTGGGCTAAAAGATTTTCACCACACTTTTTACTAGTTCTGCTGTTGCAGGATTTGTTTGGGGATAGAAGTGGAGTTTTTATTTCAACTATATTAGGGTATTCCAAGTATAGAAAATTCCTCCACAGATACAGATCAGCAATTTGCTAATATCTTACTAATTTAGAGAAGTGCTGGGTGACAATTAGAAGTCTGTACCTTACCCATGCTTACACAACTAGTGTAAATGAGAGGAAGGTCCTCTTGTCACCAGCATCAGACCTCTATCCATTATATGCCATGATGCTCCTGAATAAAAATAATATTTATTAGATTCAGTGTTTAAATGGGTCTGTGATTGCATCAATTTGGATGTTCCCTACAAAAACGAAGAGGCAGCTAGATGACCCAGTGGATAAAGTGTTGAGCCTTGAGTCAGGAAGATCTGAGTTCAAATCTCACCTCAGATTATCACTAGCTGTGTGACCCTAGTCAAGTCACTTAACCTCTCTTTGCCTTAATCCATTGGAGAAGAAAATGGCAAACCATTCTAGTATTTTTGCTGAGAAATCTGCACGTAGTGTCATGAAGACTTGCATACAACTGAACAACAGATACAAAGATGAAAGAAAACTTGTGATTTTAAAGCAGCCTGGATATTTTGAAATTCATGGAACTTACAATGAGTTTCAGACATGTATGGATGCAGTTTGATCATATATGCATCAGTTGAGGGACAGTTAAAAGAACACAGGCTCTGTCTTCAGATATCCTGGGTTCAAATTTTGCTTCTTTATTTGTGTGATCTTGAACAGTCACTTAATCTCCTCTAACATCGGTTTACTCATTTATAAAATAGGGGAGGTTTGGGGGTAGATTGTCTCCAAGGACCTTTGGAAATCTAGATGGATGATCCTTTGAACAAAAATTGTACAGTTCCTTGCACCTTTATTCCTTGCAGACCACTGAAAATAGTAGGTCCTAATTTGCATATAACATGCAACAAGGCATTCTTAGAGCTGCCTTGCCTGCTTCTGGCTGAATATATGAGCTAATTCAAGGCTTGTGTGTTTGGAGAATGATAAAGAAGTGTCTTTAATAGGCAAGAAGAATTGCTCACTCTGTGGATCTTTAAATGGTGATCCACACTCAGTTAAATCTTAACCTTCCATTATAATAGTAGTTACTATGGCCACCTGTTTAAACTGTTTAAGTCAAAAAAAATTAAGTTTTTAAAAAATATTTTTCTCTTTCAATTTGCCTTAGTGAGGGCCTTTTGTTTTAAACATCTCTTTTGTGTTGAGGGAAAAAATAGCTATCCTATATATGATTCAAATTGTAAGAATATATGAAGAATAATCGTGAAGAATATGTTTCTACTTACCTCTTTGGGAAGGTTCCAGACAAGGGCCAAACCTAAGCTTTAAGTAATTTTCCCCCAGAGTGCTTGGGTGAGGCTATAAATATCCAAAACAGGGGGGCGGAGCCAAGATGGCGGCTGGGAAGCAGTGACTGGCATGAGCTCCCCACCAAGTTCCTCCAAAAACCTATAAAACAATGGCTCTGAACCAATTCTAGAGCTGCAGAACCCACAAAGTGGCAGAGGGAAGCAGGGCCCCACCCCAGGACAGCCTGGATGGTCTCTGGGTAAGGTCGGTCCCACACGGACCTC
>JAQQSZ010000818.1:0-13497 GCA_028646595.1 Phalanger gymnotis | reverse complement strand
AGATGAATTTTGTTATTATTTTATCCAGCTCTGTAAAATAATTTTTTGGTAGTTCAATTGGTATGGCACTAAACAGATAGATTAATTTAGGTAAAATTGTCATTTTTATTATATTAGCTCGGCCTAACCATGAGCAACTGATATTATTCCATTTATTTAGATCTGACTTTATTCGTGTGGAGAGTGTTTCATAATTAAGTTCATATAGGCCCTGGGTGTGTCTTGGCAGATACAGTTCCAAATATTTTATAGTGTCTACAGTAGCTTTGAATGGAATTTCTCTTTCTATCTCTTGCTGTTGGGCTTTGTTAGTAATGTATAGGAATGCTGAGGATTTATGTGGGTTTATTTTATATCCTGCAACTTTGCTAAAGTTATTTATTATTTCAAGTAGTACTGGCAATCATTGCACTAATGCAAGAAACAGAAGACAGTGATAAAAACTTATTCAAAAATAAATACAAAACATACCCCCCCAAAAAGACCCTGAAATAGTTGTTTTCACTTTTTGGTTTTAAATGCAGATTTTAACAGAAGAAGAAAGTTCACTCTGGAATTTTAGAAAAGTGTTTGTATGTACAGTATGGAATATATACCCTTGATATATTCCATACTCTAAATCAACCTATGCCAAACTTAATGTCCTGACAAACTGGCCAGGCTTTCAGCCTGATCTGACTCAACTGCAATTCTTAGGTTTAAGTTAGCTTTATATTCAATGAGTAACATTTTTTTATATTTAATTAATAGGAATACTCAATTATATAGACAAAAACACTGGAATATTAGCTAAAGTTTCACATTTTTAATGAATAAAACTGGCCAACTTTTGGCCTTTTTTCCTAGAAATTTAATTGAACAGTAAGTAGTTATCATAAAATAATCATGGCCTTGAATGGGCATATGGTGAATATGATAACTGCTTTATTAGGCTGATTGATTAAGGTTATGAAAAGTTATTAGTGAGTGGGTGAAGGGTCACACATTTACCTTGTCTTTAGTTTAATTTGAATTCTGTCAATGAAAGAGGAAATAATTGTGGTGCTCATATTTTACAAAAAAATCATTTTCTGTTCCATTTAAATTCTTTGTCATTCTGTATCCAATTAATCCAGAAATAAATGATGCCCTATTAGCATTATGACGGAGCAATACCTTATGCCACTTTTGAGTCTTTCCTTTCCCCTAGCTTGATTGTTGACATAAACTATTTTCTCTATTTACAAATTTTATTTACAAATAAACTTTTGGCCCATTTCCCCAGTACTAAACTATTTCAAAGCTGAATATAATCTTTTCAACAGATATTGAGGAAAGGATTTTCAAAATAATCAGTGATTTTTAGTAATTAAATTCTTAACATCCTTAATCAACCAGTGAGTATCTATTAAGTACCTGCAGTTATCTTGTGTTATACAGTTTAGTTAAGATAATTAAAGTTATAGGTCATTTTTATAATTATTCAAACTCTTACACCAGGTAAGAGGAACAAAACTTTATGTTACCTCCTCAGAAGTATGTTAGCTATAAAGGTATTGACTTAATATCTCTAAGAGATTTTACTAAGGAATCTTCAGAGAGTCAAAACCAAATATTTTTTAGGGAAATACAATTCTTAATTACTAAGTACACAATAAAACCAAATAAAATGGAAGGCATAGAAATGAAAATTTCAGAAAAGATACCCTCCTCCAAAAAATAGGTTCTGTGTAAATCAGCAAAGTCAGAAATCAGTAAGTACCCATGGGACCACAAGAACTATAGGCTCCTTTAAAATAGTGAATAAATCAGGCTTCTACAGAGCATGATTTTGGCTAATTACCCTCATATCCGTAGGTGAGTAGGATTGTTTTAAGTCCTTCCATTTTTTTGTATATCTAATTAAACCATCAAAACATGCACATATAATTACACCTTTCAAATATTAACATCTCATCATACTCTTACATTCACGCATCTCATTACACCTTTCAAATATGTGCATTTCATTACATCACCTTCAAACATCATTACATTTTTCTCTTTATGGATTTCATTCGACATTTTACTTTCTTGCCCTGTATATCACATTATTTAATTAATTTCATCTATGTTGTTATAACTTTCACATTGCATTATGTTGTTCAAACATGAAGTATTATTCTGCCCTTCCATTTATATATTTCATTATATTCTTTTATTTTTACTTAGTAATACACACTTCACAAATTTATAGAGTTTTATACTTTTTTCCACTTTCTCTATGGCCCAATATCTGTTAATATTTACTTTAGTAGGATATTGTCCTTAAAGTAAGAAACACTGGAATCTCAAAAAACACATAGTATCCTCTTAATCTTCATATTCCCATGCCCCACATCTCCTTGGTCATGGCTTTATATAATCATAGATTTAGTGTTTTTCTTTACAATCACCAAATCAAACCCACCATTGTGTAGATGATTAAATTGAGACCAACAGAAGAGAAAAGATTTATACAAGATCACACTGGTATATAGGAAGAGAGATTGGAGTCAGTCTCTAGCCTTCTGACTATCTACCAAGTGGTTTTTTAAATGCCATAGATAACGGGGCAGAGACAAGAAGGGGGCTGGAAAACAGGGACTTGGCTTAAGCTCTCCCTCAAATTCCTCCAAACACCTATAAAATGAATCTAAACAAATTCTAGAGCAACAAAACCCCCAAAATAACAGAGGGAAACAAGCCTCCATCCCAAGACAGTCTGGATGGTTTCTGGGAAGAGTCTATTGCACTGTTCTGGGAGCAGAGTGTAGCCCAGGCTGAACCCTGCCAGGACAGACCAGGCCAGGAGTAGATGGGGCAGAGCAGGCCTCAGGGCCCTGAATGACTGAGCTGTGGCAGTTACCAGACTTCTCAACCCACAAACCCCAAAGACAAGAAATCAGGTCAATGGAAAAACTGCTAGATCCAGGTGAGAAAGTGCATGGTCCAGCCCCAGCCCTGAGGTGGTGGGCTGCAGCAGCAGGAAGCTCCAGCTGCTGCTTCCAGAGCTCTAGCTGCAATTGATTCCTGGAGCTCCTGGTCCACACAGTGGGAGTAATCAAGTGGCAGATCAGAAAGAGAGTGGAGGGCTTGCTTTGCTGGTGCAAAGGCAGGGTTCACTTGCTTTGCCCTGCTTGGATCTAGGTCATGGTTATGGTTGGCAATTCTTGGGGGAGGAGGAGTGCTGGTATGGCAGAACTTGTGGTGACTGTAGATTAGAAGTAGCTCTAAATACAGTAGTGCAAAATCCCTGAAGCTTGGTACAATGTGCTGTCTACTCTGAAAGCAATCATACCTTGACAAAAGGCTGAAAAGTCAAGTAATTGGCTGGGAAGATGAGCAAGCAGTGTAAAAGGACTCAGACTATAGAATCTATTTTTGGTGACAAAGCAGATCAAAACATACAGCCAGAAGAAGTCAAGAAAGTCAAAGAGCACACATCAAAAGTCTCCAAGAAAAATATTAATTGGTCTCAGGCCATGGAAGAGCTCAAAAAGGATTTAGGAAATTAAGAAAGAGAAGTAGAGGAAAAATTGGGAAGAGAAATGAGAGTGATAAGAAAAAATCATGAAAAACAAGTAAACAACTTGCTAAAGGAGACCCAAAAATACATAAGAAAATAACACCTTAAAAAATAGACTAACCCAAATGTCAAAAGAGCTCCAAAAAGTCAATGAGTGGACGTATGCCTTAAAAGGCAGAATTAGTCAAATGGAAAAGGAAGTGCAAAAGACCACTGAAGAAAATACTATCTTAAAAATTAGAATGGAGCAAATGGAAGCAAGTGACTTTATGAGAAATCAAGAAATTATAAATCATATCCAAAAGAATGAAAAAATGGAAGACAATGTGAAATATCTCATTGGAAGAACCACTGACGTAGAGAGTAGATCCAGGAGAGATAATTTAAAAATTATTAGACTACTTGAAAGCCATGGTCAAAAAAAGAGCCTAGACATAATCTTTCAAGAAATTATCAAGGAAAACTTCATTGATATTCTAGAAAAAGAGAGGAAAATAGGAATTGAAAGAATCAACCTATTGCTTCTTGAAAAAGATCCCAAATATAAAACTCCTAGAAATAGCATAGCCAAATTCCAGAGTTCCCAGGTCAAGGAGAAAATATTGCAAGCAGCCAAAAAGAAACAATTTGAATATTGTGGAAACACAACCAGGATAACACAAGATCTAGCAGTTTCTACATTAAGGGTCAGAAGGGCTTGGAATATGATATTATGGAGGTCAATCAAGGGAGAAAATTGAATAAAGGGAGACAGGATAGGAGGGAGGGAAATATAGTTAGTCCTTCACAAGATGACTATTATGGAAGTGTTTTGCATACTGATACATGTGTGGTCTATGTTGAATTTCTTGCCTTTGCAAGGAAGGTAGGTGGGGAGGGAAGAAGGGAGAGGATTTCAAACTCAAATTTCTAAAAAGAAATGTTAAAAAAAGTTGTTTTTACACACAATTGGGAAATGAGATATATAAGAAATGGGGCATAGAAATCTATCTTGCCCTACAAGAAAGTAAAGGCAAAGGGTATAAGGGAGAGTAGCGGGATGACTGAAGGGAAGGCAGACTCTGGAAAGTGGCAGTCAGAATATATGCCATCTTGGGGTAGGGGGGGGAGGTAGAAATGGGGAAAAAATTTGTAACTTAAAATCTTGTGGAAATCAATGTTGAAAACTAAAAATATTATATAATAAAAAAATTTAAAAGCCAGAGACAGAAACAATCTAGTAGGTTTAACAAGAGGTCCTATCTAAACATAGCTTCCATTCATCACCAACCAATTGTAAATTCATTGAGAAGTGAGCAAGAAGTGGTGGAATTACCATTTTTTCTGATCAAATTAACTTTGTAAAACATTCCAGAAGAAAAATCATGCTTCAAAGACAAAGCAACTTTAAGTCTCCCCATAGTCTAACATATCCAGAACTAGAAGGAAAGAAAGTAGGAAGGAAGGAAGGGTAGGAGGATGGATAGATCCAGGAACAGACACTCACTGATTCTGAGCTCTCTCAGAAACCCTACCTTACCTCTTATACTATAAGCAACAAGACTGCACAAACAGACCCAAGAACACAATATAGGCTTATATATACATACATATATATGCATGTATGCATGTATGTATGCATGTACATGCACACATATATATATACACACCCATACTTATATATATGTATATGTGTGTATACATGTATATACATGCATACATATATGTGTATATAAGTGTGTACACACACACACACACGCGCGCACACACACATACACACACACTTATACCTGAATCTTGCTCCCTCTTTCCAATACTGTGGAAACCTGGCTTCAGGCTTTGCAAGTTTTATTGGACCTTGACAGCCTGATTGAACACATCCCTTAAGTAGCAAAATCCTAGTGGAGTCTCCAATCCAGAAGCACCAAGGTTGCAAAGATCTGAAATACTGATGCCAGAGAAAACAGGCTCTCAACTCCTAGTGGTAGGCTATAGAACTAAGGAACAGAAGAAGTGGGCCAAGTTACCATACATATAGCGGATTGTGTAGCACTCAACCAAGACTAAAGGAAAGAAAACAGCACCCAGGTTGGCACCAGTTCTGACCACCCAAAAGTCAGGTAAAGCAGAGGCCTAGGTTAATGAATTGAATTACATAGCATGAGGGAGGGAGACTGAGATGCTTTAAGATCAAAAGAAATCATAAGCAGAAGTAAATTAGGGCAGGAGTGGTAAGGAAAGTAAGGAGGAAGAAAAAAAGACAAAGTAACAAAGACTTCAAGAAGAAAAAAACTCAAAGACTTAGAACATAAAGAATTAAACCAACAGAGAAAACCATAACAAGAGAAGGAAACATAGCATCCCAATTTAATTAATGAATTATCTATGTATACTGCAAAGTAAAGGAAAATTATCCAACTTTTGGTGATACAGAGGACCTTGTGAAATTTGAGGGAAACATCAAACTTCAATATGCTGTTGCTAAGTGGTTTAAAAGAAAAAAAAATAGAATTATGAGAGCAGAATTTATGTTCTGCATAGCAAAAATAATGAGCATCACAGAAAAACTTGAATCTTCAATGGCAAACCTTTTCAAAGAAATAAAAGAGGAAACAACAAATTGGATATGCAAATATACTGAAGAGAACAACCTAGAAGAAGAGAAACTAAGCCAAAAAAAAAAAAACAAACAGTAAAAGAAAATATGTCCTCTCTCCAAGCAAAACATACTGAAATTGAAAACAAGATGTGGAGACAGTCTAAAAATCATAGCTTTCCCAGTAGAACATGACAGGACAAAAAGAAACCAAACAAACCTTAGAACCATAATGTAGGAAATAAAACAAGAGAATTGTCCAGAGCTTCTGAACATAGAAGATGATATTCTAATTGAAAAAAATTCATAAATGACCTTGAAGGGGGAAAAACACCCAATACCTTCAAGGCTAAGAACTTTAAGACACATATTAGTTAGTTTAACAATTGAATTCAGAAACAAATTCTGCAAGCCATCAAGAAAAAAAATTTCAAATATATTTGCATAATGTAAAGCTATCTTACATGCACCAGAAAAGAGAGAATTTAATAATATTTTCAAAAAAATAGAATTTAAATGTAATCCAACATGACATGCAAATCTGAACTTAACCATATAGAATAAAAGATGGACATTCAATAACTAAAAAAGAGCTTGAAACATTTTTAAAAATACAGAAATGAAGAGATTATTTGCTTCTCAAAAACCTCAAACAAAAGATATGCAGGAAGGGTAAGTAAATGCATCAGGTAAATGTTAAAACATATCTGAGGAAACTATACTATGTTTATAGCAAAACAGGGGAATTTTTAAAAAATAGAGACAGATGGAAGAATATTTAAACAACTCATAACTTTAAATGTAAATGGATTAAATGATTCAATAAAATGAAAGAGTGATAGATTAGATAAGAAGACAAAATCATGCAATCTCTTACTTTAAAAAATATTTAAAAAGCCACACAAAAATAAAACTGAAGTGAATGAGGAAAAATCATTATTTGCAATTTGGAATTATTTAACTAAGGCAACTAAAGTGTGTATTTTTTAAACCAGAAACTCCATTACAGAGTTTTTACCCCAATGGTGTCATCAATAAGAAAGAAAAAAAAAAAACGAACGTCCTCATACACTCCAAAATATTCATATCAGCATTTTTTTTATGATATCTAAGAAATGGAAACTAAATGCCTATTATTTGAGGAATGGATAAACAAATTGTGGTATGTGAATGTAACAGAATATTGCTGTGCAGTAAAAAATGGTGTGTGTATTAAATACAGAGAAGTATGGGAAAAAATATTTATGAGCTGAAACAGAGTGAAGTAAATAGAGCCAAGAATACAATTTACAAAGTAACTTTAAAAATGTAAATGGGGGAAAAGATAATACACCAAAAAATCGAAAGTAAATGCAACAAAATTATAAAGAAAAACATTGCTCTTGAATGAAGACACATGAGAAGGCACCACCAACTTATCTCTTGGAGAAGATGGAAGATTTACAGTTATTACATGCTACATGTGTTTTTGAACTTTTTCAACGTATTGATCAATTGTGTTAGATTTTTTTTCATCCCCAAAAAATGGTATTTGACCTTTAGGATGTATCCCTGGAAGGGGGAAGGATACATAGGATACTGTGGTTATGGGAAAAAAAAACTCAAAGTATCAATAAAAACTTACAAAATTATGTGGAAAGGGAGAAGAACAAAAAGAAATAGAGAGAGAAAAGGAAGGAAAGAAGGAAGGAAGGAAAGAAGGAAGGAAGGAAGGAAGGAAGGAAGGAAGGAAGGAAGGAAGGAAGGAAGGAAGGAAGGAAGGAAGAAAGGAAGGGAAGGAAGGAACAAAGGAAGGAACAAAGGAAGGAAGTAAAACATTTGGATACTTAAGAATTTAAAATGACAAATATTATCTATGGTTTAGGACGGAAACTGCAAATTTTCTAACAAGAGTAGACACTACAAAAGGGTGTTAGCACAGAAAGAACACAAAATTTCAAAGATGCAACAAGAAAAAGTAATATAAATACAAATGATTACAAACCTGGAAAAGGTTTTTTTTAATAAATGTGTTTTTTATAAATGAAATTTATAATTATATGAATTTTATAAATGAAAATTAATGATCTTGAAAAAAGAGTTCAAAGAGCATGCTATAGATCATGGATTCAGAAACAAAGAAAAGAAAAGAAATAATAAAACCTGAACATCATTTTTAGGGAAACAAAACAAAACATATTTCAAACTATGGTCTTATGGCATAAAAAGGTTTGGTGATGATTCATTACTTTTTACACAGAGATAATTAAACTATTATATTAAAGACTATGATTAACATTGATTTCTGAGTCCAGATAATGAAACATAGGAGGCTTGCCATTTTTTAGAGAGGTGGAAAGCTATGATTGGCAAATGTAGCATACCTGGTCGGATAGAATCTGCTTTTGGTTCTTTTTTTTTCTTTCTTTCTTTTGGCTTAAATATTTTTCTTTGTGACAGGAGAGTACTTTGTTAGGGATAGGTATGCATGTTAAGATATGTGTCTATTATGATGAAACTAAGCAATAATAATTGACCACCTCCCCCAAAAAATCAACTTTCCTTTAAAATTTCTCCTTAACTAAGAAATGGAACAATGAGAGAATATGTATGAGAATTGCTGAGCAGTTTGAAATATTTTATAGGAAGTAAAGATAGGGAGGAGGATAAAAATACAGTGATTCTTGAAACTATGGTACTAGAAATGGCCATTGAAAGAATCAAGGGAGAAAAGAGGAATAATGAGCCATACTCACAGTACCTATGAAAGAGAAATGTAAAAGGTATGAAATCCATAAAAGTATAATTAAGTTGACCTAGATAAGGAAGAGTGATTTGACATGTTTATGTCTGAAGGTAAAAATTAAGCATAGAGATTTTTAAAGGCAAACAATAGAGAACTTGTGCTTTGGCAAATAGACAGAAAAGGGCAGAGATATTAAACATTTTTCATGGATTTTAATGCAATAAAATTTAATTAGTAAAGGAAATGGGAATTTAAAAGGTAAATATTGATAACCAAGATGGGTGGTAACCCAGATGAGTAGGCTAAGGAAAAATCATAGAGTTATTATGTCTACTAATGAGAATGATAATTAGACAGCAGATCAAAATCAATGGCAGATATATAAAGCAGTCCTTGGAATATTGTTCTGTTTAATTTTTGTTCATCTGTGAACACTAACTTTAGAAAAATAAGAGAAAATGAGAGTGAATTAATTTTGTATGTAGTTTTAAATACCTGATAAAGCAAAAGTAGTAAAGTAGAAAATTGAAACATTAAAGTTTTTTAAAAAAGATTTCAAACTGATAAAATAAATATAAAGGAAGCAAAAATTATCAATCATTTGCTTTTTTAAGAGGAAGAAAACAAAAATAGTTTCTCAGCATCAAACCTGAGAGAGGAGCATATAATTAATAGAAAATTAATGAATAGAAAACCCAGTCAAATATATACAATTAAATAACAGTAACACAGAAAAGTTAAAAGAATGAATACCTAAAAATAAAAATATAGATTAACTCAATAAATCAGGAAATAGTGAATATAAGCAATTTCATCTCAGAAAGAAAAATTGGACAAATCATAAAGTCTTGCATTAAAAAACGTCATCCAGATTGACTCAGAGTGAGTATTATCAGATGTTTAATGAAAAGATAATCCCTATACTATGTAAATATCTATGTCAAGATAAAAAGGCATTCTACCAAACTCTGTGGTAATAATGTGGTCCTGACAGTCAAACCAGACAGAAACAAAGAAAAGAAGGGCACACTATAAGTCAACATCTCTAATTCATATAGATACAGATTTTTTAAAGTATTATTAGGGAATCCAAAGCCATGCATATGAAAATTCAATATGACAAAGTTGAATTTATGTAAAAATACAGTAATTGTTCAGTATTTGGTTAACATCATATTTAATCAGATTAATCACAAAAATTGTCACAATATATGCAGCAAAGGCCTTAGATAAAATAAAACACAGATTGATGTTCAATAAAGGAACACTGAAATGCATAGAAAGGCTATTTCCTCAGTATTAACAAATGCATAGAAGTATTCAGTACTCCAAAATCAATATTTGATAAACCAAACATCACAAATGACTTTTAAGAGAATCTATTTGACAAGAACAGATAGAAAAACTGAAAAACAGTTGGTAGTAAATATATTTTAAACAGCAACTTAAACTATATTGTCCCCAATTAACTCCAACATGGCTACATTACCCAAATATTATTTTCTAAAAAATATGCCATATACTATATCCCAATATGTAATGGGAAGTTGCATCTTTTATATCTACATATATGTTAGACGTTAAACAGAATCAGAACAAGTTCAAATTCCTGAGGTAATTCGACTCCACTACGATGACATTGATTCATCATCAACTATGCTTTGGATTTGATCATTCAGTGAGTTGTGTGTATGTATATACACATTTTATATTTGTGTATGTTTGTGAATATGTGTATGTGCCTGTGTGTGTGTGTGTGTGTGTGCGCATGTGTGTGTGTAAAATATAAACTCTTTCTTTCTCTCTTGGCTATTAGAAAAGCCTTGAAAATTTATGTACAAGTGTTGACAACATCATTCTGATAGACAAGGTTAGTACTCCTAACAAAAAGTAAAGTAGATATTGTTGGTCAGGGGCAGGTAGGTGGTGTAGTGGATAAAGCATCAGGCCTGAAGTGAGGAAACCCTGAGTTCAAATTTATCTTCAGACCCTTTCTATATGTGTGTCCCTTGGCAAGTCACTTAACCTTGTTTGCCTCAGTTTCTTCTTCTGTAAAAATGAGCTGGAGAAAAAAAAATGGCTAACCACTCCAGTATCTTTGCCAAGTAACGCCTGTGACTGGAATGACTGGACAAAAATTGTTTGTTGGCTTTTAATGATCACAACCTTCCTCAATACTTTAAATACTTAATACTTAAAAACTGTTACTTCAATATAATACATTTAAGAATCCTGAAGTTAAAATTAATTACACATGCTAAACTTTTTTTTATATATTGGCCAAGTTTTTGCAACTCTCATCATACCTCTGACATGTTTCAAAGATTATCAATAGTCGCGTAGTAGTCACATGTACTATTTACTGACACCCTTGTATGTAGTTCATTAAGTCCTGTTGACTTAAACTAATTGATGGCAGTTAGTTGATCTTTTACTACATCTTTGTGGGTTCTCATTAGAGACCCTGAATATGCACATCCAATTCTATACTATGATTCACTGAGCATTTAACTATCTTTAAACATGCACATCTCATTTCACCATGTCACACTTTGCATTTTCCTTCTTGAAATACAGCTCATTAAGCTATTACCTTTACATAACACATTAAAGGCTTTAAATACATGAATCCCAATTTCACATAAAACTTTTGCTTATGCAGATCATTGTGCCCCCAAATATGTGTGTGTGTGTATATACATATATATATGTGTATATATATATATGCATATATATATATATGTGTGTGTGTGTATATATATATATATATGCATAGATATACATATATATATCTTCTTAAACCTCTGTTTTTTATGGTCTTCCTTTTAAACTTCCCATTATATTTTAATAATATGCATTTGTCATTACAATATTTTGGACTTTCCCTTCCTTATACACTTACAAACATTTTTCACATCTTTAATATATATATCTTAGGTATATGGGGTTAGACTATCATCATTTAATGATTCTTACCTTTCAATGGATTATTGTAGGTTTATTTTCCTGAGTTTTTTCTTCTTTAAGTTATTGCTTTCTTCTGGAAAATTACTCAAAACCTCTGAGGCAATAGATAGCTTTGGAATATATTAAGGAGCCCAATATAAGCAAATAGACCATATATTACCTAAAATAATTCTATTCTCTTAATAGAGTGTTTTATTACTCTATTTAAGGAAAGCAACTTATACAAATTTGTTGATAATTTTTGAGTACTCAATACTCATGAAGTGGTATATTTGGTATAAATAAAAGATGCTGAAAAAGAACTCTTATGATATCAACATTATAGTCAAAAGATCTGCCAAATGATGTTTTGATATATTTAGGATGTTTTAATTCTATTTTGTTATATTAAATATTAAATAATTATTGCATTAAATATTACAATTTATTTTAATTTTAAACATCATCATTTAAAATGTTGAATTCTAAATTTTCTCCCACTTTCTGCCCCTCCCCATTACCCATTGAGAAAGCAAGCAATATACTACTAATTATATATATGAGGTGATGCATAACACATTTTCATATTAGACCAATTGCAAAACAAAAACCAAATATGCAAAAAAGTAAAGAAAATTTAAAAAAACACATATTTGGAGGTGGGAACTCAGAGTAGGTTTAATTTCTTTCTCTAGCTATTAGTGACTTAGAACAATTCTTTTCATGTAACTATTGCTAACTTTGATTTCTTCTGAAATCTACTTGTTCTGATCTTTTGACTATTTATCAATGTGTTGATGTTTCTCATTTTCATTAATTGGGCTCTCTTCCCTATATATTTGGGAAATTAAGCCTACATCAGAGAAATTTGCTGTAATTTCCCCCCAGTTTCCTGCTTTGTTGTACTTTGTCAGAAGCTTTTTCTACATCTATTGAGATAATCCTGTGGTTTTGAGTTTTTTTAATCCCCACTTTTTATAAATTTATTTTAATTTTCAACATTCACTCCCAAAAGAGTTTGTTTCAAATTTTTTCCCCATCTCTACCCTACCCCACTCCAAGACAGTGTACATTCTGATTACCTCCTCCCCCAATCTATTCACCTTTCTATAACACCTCACTTCTCTGATCCCTTTCCCTTCTTTTTTCCTGTAGGGTAAGATGGAGTTCTATACCCCATTGTCTGCATATCTTATTTCCCTTTTTTATGTAAAAACAATTTTAACATTCTTTTTTTTAAGACTTTGAGTTCCATGTTCTCTCTCTGCCTCTCACTCCACTCACCTTCATTGAGAAGTCAAGCAATTTGATATAGGTTATACATGTGTAGTCATGGAAAACAATTCCATAATAATCATATTGGGAAAGTAACTATATTTCCCTCCATCCTATCCCACCCCCACTTTACTCTATTCACTCCTTTGACCCTGTCCCTCCTCAAAAGTGTTTCCTTCTGATTACCCCCTCTTCCCATTTGCCCTTCCTTCTACCATCCCCCATCTCTTTCTCCCCTACTTTCTGGTGGCATATCCAATTGAGTGTGTATGTTATTGCCAGGAATACTTTATATGCCCCTTTAGTACTTACTCTGCAATACAGAGAACTGAAATATTATGAGAATCAATAATTTTCCTTTAATATTCTACTACATGTCATAAAATATTTAAATTTTAGCACTAGAAGAGTGCTAAGACACATACTAACAACCCATTTTTTTTTAGTTTT
>JAQQSZ010000817.1:0-12102 GCA_028646595.1 Phalanger gymnotis | reverse complement strand
AAGCTTGAGCACTTGGGATATAAACTTTTATATCATGTCTTTTTTTCTTTTCACTCCAATTTAAGTATACTGCATATGCTTAGGCCCATGTGTCAGAAATGGCATGCCTTTCTAAAAATGGATGAGGTGTTTTTTTTTTTCATATAGACTATAATAAAATCTCTTAAAGCTTCCTGTTTAATTTTTTTTGTTGTTATAGTCTACTTAAATGTTGTCTAAAAGTTAAATCTGTAGAGAAGGATCTAATCACCTCAAAGTAAAACTCAGGGATTGTTGGATGAATAAAAAGTATCCATTAAGTGCTTACTAAGTGCTTCTTGTCCCTAAGGAGCTTATATTCTGATAGGAGGAGGCAACACATATAGGGAAGTGATGGCCAGAAAAGGATTTTGGTTTGAGAAGCTACAGGGTTGGTGAATGGAACCATACAGAAATGTACGTGGCTTTTCCAGAAGCAATGGCAGTATTGATTTGGTTATGGTTCTCAGAGCAAGAGTTGGAGAAGGGGAGAGAGCAAAAAGATGTAAGATGGCTGGGGTGAATAGCTGAATGGGATGTGAAGCATGATCTGTGTGGTCTGGCCTGGGGATGGGTAGATATTATAGGCAATTGAGTTTATGCTCATTCATTCATCAATAGGTTCCCTAACCATCCAGAATGGGAGTTCCAAAGCTAGGTAGATTAAGCCCTATGTTAGGAGGAAAGATGGGGTGATGGGATATGAAGCTAGAACTAAGAGAATTTCATTGTATTTAAATTTCAGGTAATATCCAACAGAGCAGTTGGTAGCTAAAGAAACCTGTTGGATGGGTAAAACATCATTTTTAAATAAAATAGAAAATTACTTCCTACTTGTTGGAATAATATAGTCACATAAATTTGTCTATGATCTTTCTTACTCTTCTCTGACCACATAGTGAGAGAGGACACAAGGAAATCAAAGGGAAAAGCAGAACCTCTTTTCAAATAAGGAAGCTAGAAAAGACAAATAAAAGTCGTATCTTTAATTAGACGAACTATCCAAAGCAGGTAAAAACACACCTATGGCTCAAATGGAAAAAGGCACTGCAGCTATGAGAAGTTAGAAGGGCCTTTGAAAATAATTTGACCGGAAGCCTTTGATGTATTTTCCAACCTCAGGAGATACCTTAATGATAATGATTTACTGCGAATTGAAGGAGACTTCTAGACAGGTCTAGGGATGAGAGCAAGGACAAATTAGTTTGTAATTTCCAATTATTAAATATTATTAAGAAAACTGCTAAATTAGACCGAAGTGTTTATTTCTTAAAGATTTGTTCTGTTTTTGGTTGTTTTTGTTTTGGCTGGGCCTCTAATTTCATCTGCTAAAGAACTTCCCAATGGAACTTTACCAATGAAATTCAGCATTTTTTAATGTAACTTTAATTAGAGTTGTAGAGATTAGAGAGCTGACTGTGTCTATGAGAAGTGAATTACTAGTCCAGGGTCATAGACGGCCTAAACATGAGCACGCATATAGGGAGAAAGGAGTAATCTAAAATCGATCAAACTAAATTCAGAAGATGGAGGCAAGACAGCAGCTCAAGGAATAGGTAGACCAGAAGGCTAATCTAATCAATGACAAGACAAGGTGGTAAGATGTTATGCCAATTTTCCTTGTATAGGGCCAAAAGGTTCACCCTGGACGTCTGTTAGAAAAATATTTCTTTGCATTCTGTACATGTTGCCTCAGTACCTTTTAAGACAGTAATTAGAAAGGTTCAGTAACAATCTGATGGCAGACAGCCTTTCCAGCATTCCTTAAGCTCCAAGGAATTTTTCAGACCTGACCCTAGGGCAAAATACTCAGAGTGGGAACAGGGTAAAAGTTACAGGAGCCAAGTCAAGCAATCAAGAAAGAGAGGACAAGAAACAATGACCTTCGTAGATGGTAGAGAATGGAGGGGGCTGAAGTCAGCCTCTCATTTGGATCCTAAATATTAAATGCTGCCGTTATGATTTCCATTGAGCGTTGCCTATCTCAATGTTCCCCTAGGCTTACCAGAGCCAGTCAGCATCCATCCAGGATATAGGAACAAGGCATTGGTGCGACAACCTTAGAGATTTCCTCTTGTGCTTTCCTGGGATGCTGAGATCCACTCGATTGTTATTCATTTCATTTGCTCCCTTGCTTTACCCACTCTCAAAAAAAGCAGAGAAAAATTTGGGGGAAAGTCAGCCTGATTTTTTTCTACCCCTTTCTGAGGTAGACAATGGCCATTTTTAAAGCTGCTATCTTTGTAAATAGAATTGTATTAAGAATTTCCTCAGTATGTGAGTGATAATGTATTCTGTAACACATGCTCTGAGGTGCTTATCCCAACTCTCACTTACCCTGATGAGTCAGATTCCCCAGAGCTCAGTGACTATGCTCCCTCAGGGCTCTAAGAATATGAAATTCATGACAAAAGACTCACTATCTCCAATCTCAATTTTTTCTTTTTTTTGAAGGGAGAATGCAGGGTAATTGGGGTTAAGTAACTTGCCCAAGGTTACACAGTTAGTAAGTATGTCAAGTGTCAGAGGCCATATTTGAACTCAGGTCCTCCTGACTCCAGGGCCAGTGCTCTACTCACTGCACCACCTAGCTGCCTCTCTGGTTTCTTTCAAGGAAAAGGGTAGTCATTAGTTTATACTCCTCAATTTGGCTCTTTTTCCAAAATGCTAGTTATACAAAAGACCATCATAAATAGGGAATAGCAAATAAACCCATTTATCTAAGCAAACAGAAATTGGAGAAGTAATACAGATTAGAATGTACCAAAAGGTACACAAAAAGTAATTAAGCTCTTCAACTGGGAGTAAGATAAGAACTTAGTTCAAGCCAGGAGAAAAAGAACAATCTCACCCAGAAATTCATTCTATCAATCTCTAGAATTTCAAGTATGTCTGGAGACATAATAGAGATAGCTATCCATGTACATCTGCCATTCCAGGGTATTTTGTTCACCTCCCTGAAGTATCCTCCGTTCACCTGTATCTCTAAAGAAGCTCCCTAACTGTAAATCCCTTATTTTCAGTGAGCTCAGTATTCTCTATGCTATTCAGGAATCACTTCTCCTTTCATGAGCAGAATGCAGCACTATAATTAAAATCTGGATGACCATCTGTGTCAAAAGAACAGTGCCACCATAAGGCAAAGGCACTGAGGTGCCAAACAAAGAAGGGTATGGCAATAAATAGTTTATTGGGTTAATTGGGGAAGTTTACTCATAAGACCAGTCCTTGGTGGCAGGAGGACTGAACAGTGGATCTCTGCATCATCCTTAGGCCAGGTCAGATATTATATAAAAACAGAACAAAGAAGGCATAGTGTCCAGGGTCACATATAAATTTTTCCATGAGGTAGTTAGAGCTTCTTTTTGCTGTTTACATTAAAGATGATTTACATTAACTATGGAGTCATAGGTCACATTCTCACACTCTGGCTCCTAGTATATCATTTGAATCTGTGTCAATTTGGCATGTGCATGTTTGTGTGTGTGTGTGTGTGTGTGTGTGTGTGTGTGTGTGTGTGTGTGTGTAGTAGAGGTTAGATTGAGAAGAGAAGAAGGATACATGAAAAGGAAGCAGATTTAGAGATTTTATAAATTACATTTCAATTTTGTCAGTGCAAATTGTCTGGGGAATATTTATTTGTTTGTTTGTTTTTTAAATCATATTTTCTATTTCCCCAGTTAAATGTAAAGACAATTTTTAACATTTATTTTAAAAGATTTTGAGTTCCAAATTTTCCTTCTCCCTCCCTAAACTCCCTCCTCCCTAAGATAGTAAGCAATTTGATATAGGTTATATACATGTTCCACCAAGCAAAACATATTAGTATATTAATCATATTGTGAAAGAAGGCATAGACCCAAAGGGAAACACATACACACATACACACACCCACTCACTAGTAAATATTTGTGTGTGTATACACATACATATACATATATGTATTATGTATATATATACATACACATATACATCCACGTATATGTATTCTGTATATATGTGCGTATATATGTGTGTGTGTATATGTGTGCATATACATAGAGACAGAGAGAGAGAGACATAAATAGTTCTACCTCATTTGCCAAAGATTGAAGGATTAATTTATAAGAATAGTTATTATCAACTAAAGTAATAAAATAGTACTTCAACACTTTGACATTCTGACATTTCATTAGTGTGAGTACTCCTTCCTCAAACGCAAAAGTAACTTCTTTACATCTAAGTAGGTCTTTGAGAGTCATTATAGCCAAAACACTCGTCACCCTGAGGTCAACTGGTGATGAGCCCTTCCAACCTTGACTAGGCCGATCCTCATATAACAGACATACAGTCTGTCATCAGGCCCAAACTTGAAGCCCTTCCAGCTTCCAGCTAGGCTTGCTCAGCTGTCAAAATCCCAGGGTCATTTCTATGCCACAAGGAAGCATTGGCTGAAGGCCGTACTCCTATTTGTAAAATGCTACTTCACAATTGACCACATGTGCTAATGGTTTGCTGAAAGATGTAGAGATTACTTGAAAAATTATCCAATCCAGTAGCTTGGACTTTTAGAAATATATTGGTCAAGAACTTGGGATGAATAAATGGAAAAGAATGTTATGATCCAGCCATGTTTTTAACTGCTCATAATAAATTGCGTAGCTGTGTTCTCCATCTGCAGTGTGCACAATCAATGCTTACAATCCCCTGCACCCACATCATGCCCCACATTTTTATTTCAATTTTAATAAAAATAGAAATTACTTGTTTCAGGAACTGCTCCTGATTTTTTTTTACAAGATTCCAAAGCACAAATCATCTGGCAAAGAACAACGACTTGCTGTTCAGTTGATGAAATTCCAGCAAAAGAAATTTCAATAGTAAATACAGGCTGTTCACCCTTTGAACATTACACAAAATTCAGGACCAGGAATATGAAGTGTTTGGAGGATCAACTGTCAGCATCCGTAAGGTCATTGTGGGTGGGAGATGGGAATATTGTGGTTAAAAATTTGAATTCCTTCATTTCTGGGAGATACAAATCAAGTGGAATTCAATTCAGCAACCATTTATTAAGTGACTTCTACATGCCATACATTGTGTTGGGTGCTGGGGATACAGATGCAAAAAGGAAATAATCCCTGCCTTCAAGTAGCTTATTATATCCAGTAGAATTCATTGATTTGTCAGTCATAGGGCACTCTGATGGGGTTAGTAAGAAAAGTAATTTTTCATTGGCAAGAGAAAAGAATGACATAATATGGTACTTTTTTCTCTTACCATTAAAATCTGTGAAATTTAGGAATTTAGCAATGGTAGCCTAGGCACCCAAACAATGATCCTAGAGACTAGGCAAAGAAACCATACTTGGGATATAGGCTGTGGAGGGTCAGTCACTGAGAAATCAATAGTTATTTTTTAAAGGCTACAGAAAAATGGGTTTAATTTTTTTTTATTATCACTGGAAAAGTTTTCCAAAGTGAGCTGACATTGTTTCATTCGATAAAAAACTAATCACTAAAAATGCTGAAGTTAGGAACTTCCTGAAGAGTCACAGAAAGCATCTAAAGTCCCCAAGCAAAAAGTTCAATAACTAGAAGATGACTCCATCTTGATATGATTAGATGTTTGCCACAAAGTATCAAAAATCTTGTCAAAGACTGTAAAGAATGGGTACAAAATATGAAGCGGTAGTAATGCATCCTGATTATATTTCACAATATTTCAGATCTGGTGTCTTTCACTTAAAAGTTTTGATGTCATTTTGTTTTTTTAATGTGATTGCTTGCTTCCAGTGCCACAGGATGCCTGGCATTGCAGACTAGGCACTGTAGCATTTATATAGCTCGGTGTCACATGCCCCTTACCCTGGGAGAGCTCAAACATTTCACATTTATTGTCTTATCATTTTCACAGTAGGTAGAAACTAATTATAACAATTGGGCAAAGTCATGAATGGATAACCTACAGAGCAATGGGCATTTGTCCAAGCAGGAGGTCTAACCTGTACATTTTTCTCATTACCAATGAAGGAAAGAAATAGCCTGAATTAACCAACCAGTCTACTGAACAAAATGCTTTAGGAAATTTTCTGGTCTGATTTTTGGTTGTAGTTCACTATGTACCCCAATATCTCATTATACCCCATACCCTCCATGTTCCAGTGAAAGTGACCTCTTACCTAACTAAATAAAAATTACTCTTACCTTTAGCCATTAATACTCAAGATATACTATTCGTTTAGGACAATATGCCTCCTTCCTGCCATGGGTCATCTTTCATCTCCTTTAAATTACAGTTCAAGACCCATCTTTCCTGGGAAGTTAATCGGTTTCTTCCAAGTTAATCTGTTTCTATCTCTACTTGCCAACAAAGTTTTTCTGACTTTTTACCCTCAATATCTTTCATAATCTTAACATATACATTTGTTATTTCTAAAGAATCTTGTCTATACTGTTAGGCACTCTCTTGCTTTTAGACCATCTCTATCTATCTAGACTTTCTCTATGGATAGTCCAGATATTCTTTATCTGAATCTAACCCAGATTTCCAGCCGAACTTGGTTATTTTGCATGCTGTGCTTAGGCATGGCTCCAGATTTTCCCCAGAGAGAAAACTGACACAGGCTCTGTGTCTTCAGGAGGGGCAGAGTTGGTGTGAGAACATTAGAGAGGAGAAGCATTTTTTTTTCTTCTTCAGGAGAGGACACCCATGATTCCAGACTCTCTTGAGGACCAATTCCAGACAAGTAGAAGGAGACTTTGGAAGCTGCAGATACGTAAGGGAAGCTGGCAGTCTTGACAGGTTCCTGATTTCCAGCTTGTCTCCCTAGAAATTTCAAGGAATTTCCCCTTGGGTAAGATTTAGGCCTCTCTCTTAGTTGAGGTGAGATTTTGTCTCATTCCTATCTAAAGAGCTTATTTACTTGTGTACTTTCTAGTATATTCTAATCTATATTACTTCTTCTATTCCAACTTGCTGTTTGTTTAAATAAATGTGTTTACTCACTATTCACTATTTGTGATGTCTTTTGTATAATCAGCATTTGGTGGAAAGTAGTCAAGCCCCAGAGAACAAGCTTGAAGTAATCCTCACCACCACACCCCCACCCCTGATTTTAAAAGTTAGTGGCCAGGAAGACAGCTTTGTTCTGAACCTTGTACTCTTAGACCAGCAACATTTGGTGGACTGATAGATATGATTCCAGTCCAGTATCCCTCTTTCAGAGATTTGAGAACAGTGGCCAGTCTCATGGCCCCTTCTGCTCCCTTCGTGAATGAAATTTCAGTCTCATTTATAGGGAAATGGGCAAAATTTCAAAGGTATCTATCAATACCTCCCATGTGCTACATTTAGCCAAACCATGTAGAGATGGATATCTTACATGGATAGCACACACACCGTACATTTAGATTATCTCTAAATTAACACATTGATAAACTAAGAAGTTGAGTGACTTGATGTAGCCAGTAAGTGGCAGAGGCCAAATTTGAGCCCAAGCCTTCCTGACTCTAAGTTCAACTCTCTAACTAGGCTAACAACATAGAGATGATGGAGATAGGGATAGAATCCAACTTATCAACATGTGGCAAAATTTTTTTACCATAGCAACTCAATATGGAGAAGTTAAGAAATCCTAAACCAACCTTTTTTTTTTTTTAGGCAATCAGGGTTAAATGATTTGCCCAGGGTCACACAGCTATTACATGTTGAGGAACATTTTATACCATTTTATATCATTTTTGCAATTTCAATAAGACCCAGAACCTGAATTATTGATCAACTGGAAGAAGAGCATGGACCTGGGTTTCTTTGTTCTCTGAAATTTGCTCAGAGAATACCTTTTCTCAGTCAACAAGGCCAGATCCAGATAACCTAAGAACATTCCTTCCCCTGTTAACCATTAAAGGATAAGACCCTAATCCCAAGAAACTACCTCGCTTAATATTTTGTGGGCACATACTATGTTATGGAATGTTAATGGTAAATTAAACACAGAAATGCTAGGTTGTAGTTTTAATTGACCCTTGTCGACACTCTTATCTTATTGTACTTACAAGCTATTCCATTAAGTAAAATCCTTGCCTTGTATCGTGGTTAAACATACATGGGGATCATAAAATTGAGTAACACAAAAACACGCTGAATTGTGACTGTTCTAAAAATATAAAAACCTGTTCATTCTTCTGTACAAGTCAGTCAGACTCTGTCTGGCTCAATCCATGATCACGTCTGTCTGCTACGTTTAAAGGGAATGAATAAATAAATAATACGAATTTTTCCATCACCTAGTTCTGTTTGCCTCCTTTAACCAACTTTCAGATTTAAGACTGTCTGATGTCAAATTTGAACTCAGGTCCCCCTGACTCCAAGGCTGGTGCTCTATCCACTGTGCCACCTAGCTGCCCTAAACCAATCTCCCCATTTCCAATCTTTTTCCTTTTACATGATCCTCTTCAGGACAAGTTCCAGACATGTAGAGAGTTAGACAGACTTGTACATATTTACATCACTTCTTGGCTCAAAATCCCTCAAAGGCTCCCTATTGCTTACTGAATAATATTAAAATTCTTTTCTCTAGAATTTGAACCTCCATATCCTGGCACAAATCTACTTTTTCCAGCATTATGCTATACTATTCCTAACCACATATATTGTGCTAAAGCATCTTATTTATGCCTTCTGGACTTCCTTCAACATGCCCTCTCTTCATGCTATTCTTTATACCTAAAATGTCCTTTCTTCCCTACCACTGTCCCCTTTTATCTTTTGAAATCCCCCACATATTTCAAGACCCATATGCCATCTGTTCTACAATGTCTTCCCAAATCTCCTGCATTATAATTTATCTGTCTTTTCTCAGACTGAAGATCTGACTCCAAGCAAGGATGAACTTTGTAGGGATCCACAATGTTTGGCTTCATGCCTTTCCTAGAAAAGAAGGTAAAGTGGCTTAAGGGATGACTTCTCCATTCTCCAAGTTATGAGAGAAGGTGAATCATTGCTTTTTAAAAGCGGAATAATAGCTTCAATGTAAAAACAAAAGAGAAAAGGATCTGAAAAGGCAGAGAAATGTTGGCCCATTTTAGGAGGCTAGAAGGTGGAAGAATGTTACAAAGAAAAGAAAATGGAAAAGAAAGATCACTGAATGCTTGCAGCTAATAAAGATGGGGCATCATGCCCCACCTCCCACCCCCATTTCCGCTGCCAAAGGAGGAACTGGACTCTCTCAGGGGAAGCAGCTGCTTGTTTTTCAAATAACGATGCTGTGGAGCTATCAGTGCCATTAAGCGAAAAATCACCTTGGAGAAGTCAGAGGCAGGAGAGGTGAATAGCAGAAACTGGCAACTCCCTGCTGAGGGGTCTCTTAGGAAGCTCTTTGTTGACATGACAGTAACAAAAGAGAGGTCTGCTGTCTTATCGTCTTCACATGACACAGCCCTTGGAGGTGACAGGGAATCTCTGTGGGCTTGTCGAGCCTGATAAATACTATAACCTACCTCTCGTAATTAACATAAGCATACATGAGACCAACAGAAAAAGTCCAGAAAGTATTGTTAAAGGATGAAGTCTTGGTTAGAAACTGAAGGTCTTAGGGACACAATATTTTCATCAGGACTTCCAATCAAAAATAAAGCCTTCCAAAAAGAAAGACCTATTTGGCGAGTGAATGAATAGTTCAGAAGATGGCATCTGAGTATTCAGTTTGAACTTCCAAAACACATCTTAAGACATAGGAATGAAGCATGCCTAACAAGTGAATTTAATCAAGGAAGGAGAAGGGAAAAAATTGTCTTATATACAGGGTGTCCCTAAAGTCTGGACACATAGGCAAAAAAGCATGTTTTGAAATATTTGGAATATTAACAAACCTTAGCCCCCTTGACTTCTTTTTCTGGGGTATGCCAAAGGAGAAGGTATACTCAATGAAAATCACAGATGCAACACGCTTGAATGAATGCATAAAGAGTAAAAGTGCTAAAATTGATGGCAGTGTGGAGTTATTGCATCCAGTTCACTCAAATCTTGCAGAGCGCATCAACCTTTGCATCTCAAATGATGGAAATCATACTGAAGATGTTATCTGTTAATATTCCAATTAAATAAAATGTTGTTGAAAATTTCATTCATTTCATTTCTTGAAAATATGCATTTTTGCCTATGTGTCCAGACTTTAGGAACACCTGTAAATCTACCAAGCTAGAAACCATAGAAAGAAGCTACAAGGTAGAAACAAGAAAAGAAGAAGGATGCCCAGAAATTGACAAGAGAAAGAATCCAAGACAAGAACTAGTCATTTTTTTTAAATGCTTCATTTTTTTTAATTTTAAAAAAGCTTATTCTCAGAAGACAAATATGGGTAACAGACAAGATTAACTGGAACAAGGAGACAAATTTCATCACAAAGATTATCAATGAGCCATGGTGGGATGATGCCCATGATTGTAACATAACTCTGGAGCATCCTCATTCCAAAGAAGACAGTCAGCTCTTTTTGTGGTACAAAGAATTGGAAATTGAGGGGGGGGGGGGCATCAACTGAGGAATGGCTGAACAACTTGTAGTATATGAATGTAATGGGATACTATTGCTCCCTAAGAAATGATGAGCAGGAGGATTTCAGAAAACCTGGAAAGGCTTACATGAATTGATGCTGAGCAAAACTAGGAGAATAATGTACGCAGTAACAGCAACTCTGTGCGATGACCAACTTTGATAGCAATGCAATGTTGTAAGACAATTTCAAAAGACTCATGATGGAAAAATGCTATCCACACCCAAAGAAAAAACTATGGAATCTGAATGCAAATAGAAGCATACTATTTTCTCTTTTTTGTTTGTTTGTTTTTGTTTTTTTCTTTCTTGTGGTCTTTCCCTTTTGTTCTGATTCTTCTTTCACAACACAACTAATGTGGAAATGTTTAATATGATTGTACGTGTATAGCCTATATCAGATTGCATGCCATCTTGAGGAGGGGAGTGGGAAGCAGGGAAATTTTAGCACTCAAAATCTTATGAAAGTGAATGTTAAAAACTAAAAATAATCTTAAAAAAGAAGAAGAAGAAGGTAGCTAGGAGGCACAGTGAATAGAATACTGGACTTGAAGTCAGGAAGACCTGAGTTCAAATCCAGCCTCAGACACTTACTTGCTGTGTGACCCTGGGCAAGTCACTTAACCTGTATCTGCCTCATCTGTAAAATAAGAATAATAGCATCTAACTCCAAGAGTTATTGTAAAAATCAAATGTCATATTTTAAAGCATTTTGTAAACCTTAAAGTACTATATAAAAGCTTTTGTTATTATTATTAAAGAAATAGAATAAATAAAAGCGGGGTAGGGGTGGGAAATAGGCAAATAGCATTGTATATTAAGAAGACATACTAATTTTGGGTCTACAAGATAGGTATGCTACAAATGGGAGCCAGTAGACAATCACAGTTCTGGGATACAACCTAAAATAAATGTTCTTTCCTTGAAATTCAGATGTCAGCTCTATACTGAAGGCTAGAGAGATTAATAAATATAAAACTACAACATTAGAAAGAATTATAGAATGTTAAATTTGGAAGGAACTTTAGAAATTACAAAGAGGGGGGCGGAGCCAAGATGGCAACTGGAAAGCAGTAACTGGCGTGAGCTCTCCACCAAGTCCCTCCAAAAACCTATTAAAAAATGGCTCTGAACCAATTCTAGAGCTGCAGAACCCACAAAGTGGCAGAGGGAAGCAGGGCTCCAGCCCAGGACAGCCTGGATGGTCTCTGGGTAAGGTCTGTCCCACACAGAGCTCCCAGCTCCCAGCTGAGGGGAGCGAAGCTGAGCCCAGCAGAGCCCAGTGTGCGAGGCGTGGACCGACCAGACCAGCAGCTGAGCGGAGAGTGCCCTACAGTCCTGAATTACTGAGCTGTGGCATCTACCAGACCTCTCAACCCACAAAGAGCAAAGACAACAGAGAAGGTTAGTGAGAAAAGCTGCGGGACAGGATGGAGTTTGCGGTTCAGCTACCGCCCCTGGGGCAACAGAGGCGGGGCAGCTTTAGAACTACAGCTGCAGTTGCTTCTGGCCCCAGGCCCACCTGGTGGGAGGAATTAAGTGGCTGATCAG
>JAQQSZ010000816.1:657-13620 GCA_028646595.1 Phalanger gymnotis | reverse complement strand
GCCAGAAAGAAACAATTTGAGTATTGTGGAAACATAATCAGAATAACCCAATATCTAGCAGCTTCTATATTAAGAGACTGAAGGGCTTGGAATTTGATATTCTGGAGGTCAATGGAGCTAGGATTAAAACCAAGAATCACCTACCCAGTAAAACTGAGTATCATGCTCCAAAGCAAAATATGGATTTTCAATAAAATAGAGGATTTTCAAGCTTTCTCAGTGCAAAGACCAGAGCTGAATAGAAAATCTGACTTTCAAACATAAGAATCAAGAGAAGCATGAAAAAGTAATCAAGAAAAAGAACAAGAAAAAGAAATTGCATGGGAATTACTAAAGTTGAACTGTTTTGTTTACATTCCTACATGGAAAGATGATGTATATGATTCGTGAGACCTCAGTATTAGGGTAGCTTAAGGGAATATGCATGTATGTATATGTGTGTGTATATATGTATGTTTATGTATATATATATGTGACTGTGTGTGTATGTATATGTGTATGTATATATATACATATATATGTGTATATATATGTATATATTTAGAGAGAGAGAGAGAGAGAGATAGAGAGAAAGAGAGAGAGAGAGTGCAGGCATAGGGTAAGTTGAAGATGAATAAGGGATGAGAGAGGAATATATTGAAAGAGGGAGATAGGGAGAGATAGAATGGGGTACATTATCTCACATAAAAGGGGCAAGAAAAAGCAGTTCTGTACTTAAAAGAGAAGGCAGGTGAGGGGGAATGAGTGAATCTTGCCCTCATCAGATTTGACCTGAAGAGGGAATACCATACATACTCAATTGGGTATCTTACCCCACAGGAAAGAAGGAGGAAGAAGATAAAAAAGGGGGGATGATAGAAGGGAGGGCAGATGGGGATGAAAGTAATCAAAAACAAACCCTTTCGAAAAGGGACAGGGTCAAGGGAGAAAATTCAGTAAAGGGGGATAGATTAGGAAGAAGCAAAATATAGTCTTTCACAACATGAGTATTGTGTAAGGGTTATACATAATGATACACATGTGGCCCATGTTGAATTGCTTGACTTCTTAGGGAGGGTGGGTGGGAAGGGAAGAGGAGGGAGAATTTGGAACTCAAAGTTTTAAAAAATAGATGTTCAAAAGTAAAAAGTTTTTTTTTTCATGCAACTAGAAAATAAGATCCACAGGCAATGGGGCATAGAAATTTATCTTGCCCTACAAGAAAGGAAGGGAAAAGGGGATGGGAGGGGAGTGGGGTGACAAGGGAGGACTGACTGGGGAACAGGGCAACCAGAATATATGCCATCTTGGAGTGGAGTGTAGAAATGGGGGGAAAATTTGTAGTTCAAACTCCTGTGAAAATCAATGCTGAAGACTAAATATACTAAATAAAAAAAAATCTGTCAACAAATGTGTTGTGTTTTCATGTTCTCCTCAAATTCCACAAGATCCTCTGACTCATCAAGTGTTGGATCATTTTCCTTTGTTTTGCAGGATTTTTTCAAAGATGCCTAAACTCACTTACTAGATTTGGAGGCCATGTTTCTTTTTCTTGAAGTAGGTGTCAGTTCATTTGGTTTTCTTTGTTTTTTTTTTTTAACTTTCTTTTGGGTTCCGGTTGTCCTAGACTGTGGAGAAGTTGCTTTATCTTTGGCATTTAATTTCAGTTTTGGAGAGGTCTGAGAGGTCACAGGGATCAGAAAAAATGTCTAAATGTCTATCTTGTTGGTCATGTAACTTAGAAGTCTCACTTTGCTCTCAATTCTGTTTTTTATCTTTTGCCTCATTTCTTCCAGCTCATCTTCTAATCCTTGTTGACCAAGCAACTTTTTTTCTCTCTGAAGCTATGCTTTAGTTGTTGTGGGGTTACTGTCTTCTTAGTTTACCTCTTGGGCTTCTTTTAGTCCACACTATTTCTTTATTATGTTCCACATTTTATTCTATTTACTTATATTTTTAGCATTCATTTTCAGTTTGGAATTTTATGCTTAAAACAATCCATTCTAGCTCTCTTGGCTAGGTTGGGTAGGCCCTTTTTGGCCCTATTGCCTCCATAATCTGGATTCTATTGATGATCCAAATAGGGTGACAAGTATTAAGTCCAACTCCCTGCCTCAGTTCTTGTTTTTTCTCTGTTTCCTGCTGGTCTGCAGTGTGTTCTGATCTGGGACTGACTCTTGTCTTCTCTCTGCAAGTTCCCCAATGAAGAGTTAGTTCTTATCCCTGCTATGGCCCTGACAGGCCCCAATTGTGTTCTGGAGATCATGTTGATTTCAGACCTTCTGCAAAGACTGGCATTGGCCCCCAGATGCTGAATTGGCCCTTTCTCTTTCTGTAGCTCCACTTGTTCGCAGGAATGTGCAGTGGGTTATATTTCTCTGTGCAGTAATCTCTGGGGGCTGGTTCCATCTCTGCTTCTGTTCTGACATGCTGTGGTCAGTGTCTGGCTTCGGATCTCTAATTTCTACAGGTTGTAGTGGCTTGGGACAGACACCCTTTGTTCCTGCTCTGAGAACTAGATTTTGTCTTCAGATCTCTTTACCTGTTTCACTTTTCTTGACCACAGCTCCTCTCCTTGGATCCTCTTGCTTCTGGGAGGTTATCTGAGGTTGTGCTGGCTTTCCTGGCACTACCTTTTCCCCTCCTCTGTCAGTTTCCATGTTTACCTATGTTTATGCTGGATTTTCTGGTAAGATTCCTCTTCCCACCTCCACCAGTTATCTTTTCATGAAGTTCTGGACTGGATTGAGGCATTTTCTTCTGATTTTTTCTCTTTTATCACTGCTATTTCTGTGGTCCTTTTCACATATTTGCTGGAGATTTATGTGGGAGAGATGGGCATTTTTATGACCCTTCATATCATCATCCCAATTACTTTTATCTCATTCTTCCACAACTCCTATTCTCATTGAGACTAAAGAAATAATTAACCCTTCATGATTCTTAAATAAACTTCTTGAGGCTGCATAACCTCCCTCCCAATAATTTTTTTCTCTCTTCCACTTCATATAACTTCTGTGAATTCCTGCAAAGGATAGCTAGTGAGTGACATGGAATTTTAATTCTTTCTATTACCCTGATTCATTAAATTTCCCTTAAATATTCTATCTTTAAGGTCAGTCATTTTATTCATGTGTGCTTTTATCATTGTTGCCTTTTGTTTCTCCTAAATTTTCTTCCAGTTTTGTATTTTTGTGCTTCAAATCTATCATTTTTTTTTCTTTTGGAGCCTATGAAAGAGCACTTAACATAAATAGCTCTGTTTCGAATTTGTTGTGAGAGTGCACGTTCCAAATACAGAAGCATATAAAGAACTTGGTGGTGAGAACTGTGATAATCAGATTGTTGTGATGCATATAGCTGGTTACCTTGGCCAAATGATTGCTTATATGATCAGGACAGTAAAATCTGCTAATCATGAGCTATCATTTTGAAGTATTATGTCAATTTATTAGTATGTTGACATAAGTAATCGCAGCCACCTCTTATAACACCTCTTATATAACAGCTAAAAGCTGATTGATCCACTTCCGCATAAAGGAAGGTTATACTGAGCGTAGGTTGCTACTTCTGATGTTTCAGTGAACAATGAGTCTAGCCCCAAGCAAAGAGGAATCAGTAAAAGCCACACTGCTAATGATCAGATTTGAGAAGAAACCACACTATGAGCTTCCAGCTCTTGAAACCCAGAGAGGACTGAATCCACTTTTACCATAGATCAGACACTACTCTCCAGAGTCTCTAGGTCTGTATGCCTGGATTCATCTTCCTGTACCTTTTACTATCAGATATCTGATCTACCTTTTTTGTTCCTGCCATCTGGTGGTGTCAAGATTGTTTTGAATAGTTTAGATTTGATGTTGGGCTAGGCATTCCCTATGATATATTTTAAAGAAACTATGTCATTGTTATCTGGTGTGGAAATAACATTCGAAGGAGCTTTTTTCTTCTTTATTAAGTAATTCAATGCTAAAGTAAATTGTGTGAAATAACTTGAGTTAATATATTGATTCTAATTTGATTGATCCAAACATTAAATGTCTTACCTTTCCTTGGAAGACATGTTCTTAGTTTTGGATGCAGTTTTTCACATAATGCATTTATTTTTTTTTCTTTACATAATTTGTGCTTAAGAAGTTAATAAAAAACTAGTTCATCTCAACAGAGACAGAGATTCTATCTTTGGAAATAATTTGTATCTAAATTCCATATTGTTTTCTTTTCTGTTCTGCATTGAAAGTTCTTGTTTCTACCCTAATTTCATATTTTCTTCTTCCAGTTTTATATTTCCTTTGAATAATCTGAAGCTTCTTGTTGTTGTTTTTCCAAGATACGTGATCTCTGCAGAGTCCACACAATTCTTTTTTTTTTTTTAATCAGGCAGCTTTAATTCACTTTCCTTCAAATATAAAGCTTTTTCACAGTGTTTTGGCCTCTCTCCATTTTTACTCATTTTTCTTTCTGTCTATAAATTTCTGTTGTTTTCTTTCTCTAATACTTTTTAATAAAGGGTATGTTTATTTTTAGCATAGAGGTAGCTAGGTGGCTCAGTGGACAGAGTGCTGGAAGACCTGAGTTCAAATGTAGCCTCAGGCACTAAATAGTTGTGTGAAGCTGGGCAAGTCAATTAATCTCTTTTCACCTTAATCCACTGGAGAAGGAAATGGCAAAACACTCCAGTATTTTTGCCAAGAAAACCCCATGGACAGTATTGGCATGCTTCTATCAGTGTGTGGGTTGATCAGTAGAACTAGTTACTTATAGCTGACCCTTACCCTCATGTGGGTGGCATCTTTTGTTTCCAACTCCTCCCTTTATGTTTGACTTTCTAGTTACTGATCTCAGCACCCTTCTCCCTACCCCTCCCTCCTCAAGAAGGACTTTCTTAACAAGAAAGGAATAAAAGAACAATAAAGGTATGATGAAGCAACTGAACTCAGAAGAGTTGACTCCATCCCTTATCTCACAGAAGAATTGACTCCACCCCTTACCTCACAGGCTATAAGCTCAGTTGTGCCTAAGTTTCTTTCAGTCTTTATTCACTTAATCTTTTCTTTTACTTTTGGGAAGTTCTAAATACATGAATTAATAAAAATATCCTTTTTTTCTGATTCTGAGCCCCTGTGCTTGGAATGTCCCCAACAGTTATAAATCTCCTAAACTTTCTGTCTCTCCTTTTTTTTGTTTCTATCTCAGTCTCTTTCTGTTTGTCTGTCTCCCTCTGACAGCAGCTGGGTTTCTATTCTCTTTTCCTTTGAGAAATTCTTTCCTTTCTAGCCAGCAACTGTGGGCTGCACTATTCACTGCCCTAATTTTCTTCCCTTATTTCCAGTTCCTCTCCCTCTTCTTTCTGTGGTTGGGTAGAACCAATGTCTACCATATCTTATGGGATATGGTGGTAGTCAAGTTGAGTATCTGCTATTGGGGGTAAGGAGCCCAACAACCAGAACTTGAAATACAAACTTGAGAGATCTCTTAAGCCAAATGTACTTTGAATAGATTGGAGAGTTGGGATGCTGAGTGGGAACTTTCATATATTTAAATCATTTCATGAGATTTTTACATTGTGTAGTATTTTTGTCTTATAGGTTCAGTTTTAGACACTTTATATCTTGTACACAATTCTTTTTTTTTAAGATTTGGGATCTAGAGAAGTTTGCAGAAAACAGCCATTTGTAACTTATTTAATAAGTTACAAACAAGTTTGTGTATTGTTTGCATATTGTATTGTATATTGTTCAATGTTAACTATGAGTGTTATGTTTATTTTTTTTGTCCAGAAAACTGTAACATTATCTTTTACCTTGCTTGAATATTTTTGTTGTCAAATTTCAACAAAGAGGAAAAATCTTGAATAGCTGAAGACCAATTGGCACTTTCAAAATGATACAGGCCACGTTTTAATAATGCATCTGTTCTTTCCGGGTTAAAATAAATACACTACATTGAAAAAGAAGAAGAAAGGACATAAAACACTAATCATTATGAAAACCTCTTTTTTAAAAAAACAAAAGCTATTTTAAAATAATTCTCCCTAGAGTTATTTATTGTTATGTCTAAATAAATAAATCAATATTTTGTCAGCATTTGAAGAACATAAAGGTACAAGATCTCAAACATCCTGCTCAACCTCTGATTAAGAAAAAAACCTGTAAAAATACCATTCTTTGGGGAAATTCTAGAAGTGGAAAGGTGGGAAAATTGATGTGTAATTAGAATAGCTGAGCACTTCATCTCCTATTTTACCTATAAAATAGAAGCCATTTATTTTTAGGTTTCTCTAGTCCCAATTCTGTATCTCAGAAACCTTCCATCTCAAGCTTAATTCTCTCCTCCTTTGCTCCAGTCTCTGAAAAGGAGGTTGTCCTTGGCTATCCCCTCTATCTGTGCCCTTAATCCCGACTCATCCCGTTTTCTCCAGTGGTTTGCCCCTACCTCTGGGGGTAAATTATCTGCCATCTCTAATCTTCAGTGTTTCTTTATCTACTGGCTTCTTCTCCACTGCCTAAAAACTTGCCCAGGTGTTCCCATTCCCTAAAAATCTTCACTTGACCATGCCCTCCCATCAGCCTATCACACATGTTTGCCCTCCCTTTCACTCTATAGAAACTGCTCTCTCCAGAATAACTAACACTCTCTTGATTGCTAAAGCCAGTGGCCTTTTCTCAGTCATCCTTCATGATCTTTCTTCAGCTCTTGACCCTGCTGACCATCTCTCTTTCTCCCCTTTTTAATTCCCTTCTCCCTTTCCCTCTTTTCTCTCCCCTCTTCCTCCCTTTCTTTCTCCTCCTTCTCCTTTGCCCTTCCCTCTTTTTCCTTTTCTTCTCTTCCTTCTCTCTCCCTCCCCCATACTAGCATTAATATAGTGCTTACTATGTTCCAGCCACTGTTTCAAGCACCCTGGGAGGTAGGTGCTAAGGTAGCTGTCAAGGCATATGTGTCTATCCTCAATTTCCTTTGCTAGATCATCACCCACACTCTACCCCTTATGTGTGGGTATACTACAGGTTCTCTTCTCTTCTTTCACCATACCCTGCTTCTCACATGGAAGCATATGTTCAATGTTCACCTCTGTGTAGATATAATGGGCAGGCCTCACTCAGGCAGATTCTCTGTAAGTTTAGGTTTAATAGCTGAATGACACAAGACGCTCACACTAGTAAAAATTAACAGAAAGAGGTTAACTTAGCAGTTGTGTAGAAAGAACACTAAATAACGTTCAGCTCGGGTACACTTATTCTACCCTACCGCTCAAGAAGCATCTGGTTCAGCCTAACAGAGGTCAGCCAAGAAACTCAGCCAAGAAAGATTCCCCAAGTTTGAATGGCATGGGGCTCAGGTGGGTGGGCCTTTATACTCCCTTAGGCAACCAGAAAGACACATCAATATGGCTAGAGGTTGCCAGGAAATTGTCAAAGTTCAGCTTGATCCTTCTTGGCTGTGTGATCAATTCAAGCAACCACACAGGTTTTAGTGCCTTACAGAAAAAAACAAAAAACAAAAATCTAGCCTAACTCATACGGAAGGGGCAGGGCAGGGGGAGAGAAGTATTGAAAATCTGGAAATTAGATCAGCCTTTGATCATTGGTAACTTTGGAAAGAGCAGTTTCAGGTGAACGAAGAGGTTAGAAGCCAGATTGCAAAGCATTTAGAAGAGAGTGGGAGGAAAAGAATTAGGGGCCCAAATTGGAGATAGTTTTCTCCTGAAGTTGAGCACAAGGGGAGAAAAGATACAGGATGATGTCTTGTGGGGGATGGATGGATTAAGTGAGGGATTTCTTTTTAATGGGGAAGACATGAGCATGTTTGTAGGGAAGTAGCTGGCAGGAGAGAGAGAGAGAGAGAGAGAGAGAGAGAAGAAGAAGAAGAAGAAGAAGAAGAAGAAGAAGAAGAAGAAGAAGAAGAAGAAGAAGGAGGAGGAGGAGGAGGAGGAGGAGGAGGAGGAAGAGGAGGAGGAGGAGGAGGAGGAAGAGGAGAAGAAGAAGATAAGTGAGGATGATTTTCTTTTGGAGAAATCTGGAGGAGCTGGGCACATGTTGAGAGATTAGTCCTGGCAAGGAGAAGAGCTCATTTAATAGCTAGACAGTGCTCTTGATTTTTAAGGACTGTGCAATGAAAGCCAAAGAGTAGCTAATAATTCAGAAGTAAAATATGCCATGGTGATAGGGCAGAGCCCTATAAGCAGTATCTGGGAACCCCGAATGCAAAATGTGACCTCAAATCTAAAAGTTTTTCTCCATTCCACTGAGATTACAGCCACACAACATGAACTTGAGAGAAGTATTGAAGGTGAGACTTGGAAACCCCTCACTAGTGATAAGAAAGCCCTAGGTTTAACGTAATACTATACCCACAGATAACCTTGGCTTGTTTGGATACTTAAATATTAATATCTATTGTACTGTTATTCTCTTACCAATATGGAAGGTAGGAGCTACATGGTTTTGGGGAATTTTTTGCATGCCTAAAACTCTGTGCCTAGAAGTTTATCTAAGGCATGCTATGATAGCTCATATATGTTCTTTGTTTTTTTTTTTTCTTTTGACTTTTAAGCAGACCTAGAACACTGGCTTGTTTTTGATATGAGTCCAGACAGCTTCTCTGAGATTCTTATGGACTTGCAATCCATAGGATAAGATTTACCTGCTGGTCTAAAAATCTGAGTAAATGACCTTAAGTGTTTAATCCTTTTTTCTGCTCTTTCGAGCTTTTAATTTTTTTTAAAGTTGTCCGGCTTGCCCTAGGTCGGGTGAGAAAATGGGCAGAGAGACAGAAAGAAAGAGAGTGGAGTTAAGGGTGACTGAGACTCTGAATCTGGGAGACTGAAAGGATGGTGGTACCTTCAACAAAAATAGAGAAATTTGAAAGAGGGATTGGTATAGGGAAAAGATAACAACATATCAGTCACCTACCACCATGATCCTTACAATCCCAACTAGGTGGTGTGGTGGATAGAGCTAGGCTTGGAGTCAGGGAGATCTGAATTTGGCCTTAGACATTTCCTTTCTAGCCATGTTATCCCAGGCAAATCACTTTCAGTTACTCTTCTATAAAATGAACTAGAGAAGGAAATGGCAAACCACTCCAGTATCTTTGCCAAGAAAACTTTAAATCGGTTCACAAAGAGTTGGATGTGACTGGACAACAAGAGAGAATAATGGGCTCAAGATTAAAGTAGTTGGTAGAAAATATTTTCTCCAACTCTTGAGCATACTCTCATGCTCTTCTCCCTCCCCCAGTGCCCTCTTCCCCCATCATGCACAGTGTGTTCAGGGAAGAGTAATCATGAACAAAAAGTGCTTTGGTAGTGAGACATGTGTGTACGCCTGTAACAAAGAGGAAACTCCCAGCTCCAGCCAGGTTAAGGCAAGTCCTCTTGTATCATTGTACCTCTTGTACCCCTTGTATCCCTTAGGTGGAGTCCTCTGCTGTGCTTAAAGAATCTGTGCCCTTACAGAATTCTGAAGACGCCTTTCCTCGGTCCAATCTCTTTTGTCCTTAGTATATCTCAACTCCTGAGGCCGAGATTTCCATTAGTCACTGAAGCTCTGCAGACATGGCTCTGCTTGACAGTGATACTGATGGGGACTCCAGACCTTCCAGCTTTTCTAAGTTCACAAAGTCCTGACCTGATCAATGGAGCATCAGGGAGTGGGGATGGGGCGATGGAGTTTAACCCTGCACTTGAGCTCACTGCATAACTCCTTTTTCCTCTCTTGTAGAGACACAGGCAGAAAGGGTCCACCTCCTAAAGGTGCTCCTGAGCTTGGAAGCTCCTGCTGGAAACTAAGCTTTCAAAATAGCTTACTGCACTATATACAGCCCCTCAGGGCTCTCTTTAACCATTTATAAAATATTTCTCGGCGAAGTGTCATCTGCTCTCATAAAAGAATCAAAGCACTTTGCTCCTTTCTTGTTGATTCAGGAATTGTTCAGACCTAATTTACACCTCTGACTGACTGATTGATTGATTCAAATGAGAAGTTTGGGGGTGGGGGGCGGGGGGGGGAGGTTAGGGGATTTCTCTGCCCACCTTTATACTAATTACTCTCTGATCTAGGGTCTCCTTTGCCAACTTCCTAGTTAAACTTTAGTTCATAGCATAGAAAGTTGATCAAGGATTAACTTGATGAGTTTTCTATTGTTCACAAAGGATGATGAAGGATGTGGATATACTCACTGGTGGTTTGTAGAGCTCCCAAAAAACATCTCCTGGTTAGTCCTAAGTGGCTGGGATTGAAACCAAGATAAATTAGTTGGCTTGGGACAAATGAATCATAGGTGAGGCCTCCCCTTTGTGTTGGCCCATAGAATTAAGCCAACATTCCACTTTCGGCCCTTTGTTCTTTTTATGCTTTTATCCAGAGGGATCCTGAGAGTGTAGCAGGGTTGGTGATAGAAGAAAAACCACAGATGTCTGTCTTATAGAAGAAGCAGGCTTTTGATCCACATGGGGAGTTCCTCGACAATATGATTTCAAGATAATGTCATTCCTGAATGACATTTGGAATAATTTCCAAAAAGAGTAGGGATTTGTCTGGGAAGTCTTAGCCTCAAGAGTTACCTTATAAAAACTTCTTAGACTTAGGGGATTTGGCCTTGCATCAAGAGAAGGAGAGTTTCCTATGCAGAATGACTCGGTACAAGAAGAGATCACATACTTGGCCCCTTGTGCTTGAAAGGATCTCTGGTAAGGGACTGAAGTCAAGGTATGGAAGGACAACGAACAAATAAACAAATGAATGAATGAATGAAAAGCATTTATTAAGCATTTTCTATTGTCAGGCACTGTGAAAAGTGTTTGGGATAAGAATACAAGCTAGCAAGACAGTCCCTGACTTCCAAAAGCTTACATTCTAATGGAGGATAGCAACATATAAAGATTAGATAGCAAAGCAGTCAGGGGATATTCAGGTGGAAGCATGTTTTGTAAATGACCAGGAAGTAAGGTGAAGGCCTGTTTTGGGATATGACTAATAAAACCTCACCTTTCAGAGCCAGCAGAGGCCAAGTTCTTAGGAAGATGAAAATGATGGCTGGGGTTCATGTGGCATGGTTTAGAAATTACATGAAGACTGAGACTTTGCATAACACTTTTCCAAGAGTTTTTCAGATGGCATAGGAATGGTTATTTAGCAGCCACAGGCATATTTCCCTTCTGGGGGAAATCCAAGGTGTTAGAGAAACATCCTAAGATGAAAAATCTACATCAATGGATCTCTGTGCTGGTCAAGAGAGACTACCAGTTGCCTATTTCTACAGCATGGAATAACATTGATTCCAAGGGACTGTAGGATCCTGTGGAGAAGTGGACCAACAGGAAAGAGGGAAGGAGATTTATGGGCATCAAGTCTTTTCAATATTTAAATTTACTTTATACAAATTTATTTGTGAATTTCAAACAATACATTTTTAATTTTAATTTTGGCAAAATGAGGCACCCTGCCATTATGCATTTTATGTGGGACAGCTTCTGGATGATACTTTTAGACTGGTAGATCAGAAGAGGAGATCCTTTTGCTCTGACATCTCAGTTGCTTGGTCTGTCTCCATTAAACTTTTCTCTTGTGGAGTCATATCAAATTTGTCATGTATGAATCAAAACCTCATTCTTTAGATAATCTTGAGATTAGTATTACAAATACAGTCCTTTAGGTCACTGGAAAGCAGCTGATGAAATTTTTTTTTTGGGGATCCTGTATTTATTTCATTGATAAATTGTATGATGGTAAAGATGTCAAGTGTGATATTCACTCATGAAATCCTGCCTCTCCTCTTCTAATATTCACATCAAGGCTTGTGCCCTTGATATTTCTATAGAATATTCCAATAAATATTTTTATATGGCTGGGAAAGAAGTATATGGTTTAGAAGTTACTGTTTTCTGAGCAACTTTTAAACTATAAGATCCGAGATATATTCTATACCTTTCACATTTTCCCCTCCCTTCAGATACCTTGAAAATTTATCCCTTGATTCCTTAAAAATTGCATTGCATTTAGCATGGTCTTCCATTGGGTATACTTGGTATAATACAGCTGCTTTTCCCATCTCTGTTTTCTCTACCATTTCTACTTCTTCTATTACTGCATCTGAGTCTGTGATGCTAGAGTACAAAATAGTGAATCTAATGTTCTCGAAGATGAAAAAAAGTTTTTCATAAAAATCTCTGTAGATCGTTTCCATCTTTCATCTATTTGTTGTCCTTCTTTCAATATCATACTTAAATGTCCCTGTGACGATTTTTATTAGATCTCTGCCAATGTATCTTCAAACAAGTTTTTTCTTCTACTGTTTCTCACTATTTTGTGTGAGGTGTATGAGATGTTCAGGGAGGACTAGCACCTCTGGTGTGAGGGTTTGCCAAGTCCTTTTCAGAGCAGCTCATCTACCTTTGGTGTCCACCTTTCATCCAGCTTTCACCTGTGGCTTCAAGAAGCTGTAGCATGCCCAGTGGCTATACCTTGTAAAACTGTCTTGGAAGATGAGCTGAACCAGGTGGAAGTTAACCAATGGTGAATTAGGGAGATGTCTATCCCAAGCATGTGAAGACTTCCCCCAGAGGAATGGGCAAATGCAAACAACTTATTCTAGTGGCCATGAAGGTGGCTGAAGCAGGTGCTGTGGAGCACTTAGAGCTTGGTCAGACATCGAAGATGCCAAGGTCAACTACTGCATTCCAAGCCATTGCCAGTCATCTGGACTTTTGTCTTGCCACTAGACTTTGATGTCTCTTTTCATGCTTCTCTT
This sequence comes from Phalanger gymnotis, assembly GCA_028646595.1. Taxonomy (NCBI): domain Eukaryota; kingdom Metazoa; phylum Chordata; class Mammalia; order Diprotodontia; family Phalangeridae; genus Phalanger; species Phalanger gymnotis. The sequence continues at coordinate 891 of JAQQSZ010000816.1, read as the reverse complement.
GATTCTTGTGTTTGAAAGTAAAATTTTCTATTCAGCTCTGGTCTTTTCACTAAGAAAGCTTGAAAATCCTCTATTTTATTGAAAATCCATATTTTGCTTTGGAGCATGATACTCAGTTTTGCTGGGTAGGTGATTCTTGGTTTTAATCCTAGCTCCATTGACCTCCAGAATATCAAATTCCAAGCCCTTCGGTCTCTTAGTGTAGAAGCTGCTAGATCTTGGGTTATTCTGATT
>JAQQSZ010000815.1:0-13637 GCA_028646595.1 Phalanger gymnotis | reverse complement strand
TCAAGTTTTTGCTGCGGTGGGGCCTAAATAAATTTCTTGTTGTTTTCTCCTTAGAGAATCTCTCATACCTTGCGATTTCGGACCATTCAAACATATACATGATTATATTTGAGATCATAAATTCGGCCTTCCTACTACATTTTCAAAAATAAATATATAAATATATTTTGTTAAAAAAAAGTTAGTAGCTCCATCTGTAAAACTGATACTGCTACTTGGAACTACCTACTTCACAGGGCAATAGTATGAAAAAGATTTTGTAAACCTTAAAGTACTGCTCAGTAAACTCTAGCAGCTCCCTATTATCTCCAAGATCAAATAAAAAAAACACCTCCATTCATCATTTAAATCCTTTTCCAACACGGCCTCATCCTTCCCTCCTACTCTTATATCCTTTCCCCTTTCTCTCTATCTCTGTGCCTCTCTGTGTATCTGTTGATCTCTCTCTGTGTCTCTGTCTCTCTCTTCAATTCAGCCAAACTGGCCTTCTTGCTGTTCTGGACACACTCTACTCCACTTCCATTTCCATGCCTGGAATCACTCTTTCCTCACCTCCACTTTTTGGAATCCCTAAATTCCTTTGAGACTCAATTCAAGAGTCACCTTTGGCATGAGATCTTTTCTGGTTCCCATCCTACTCCATCCTCAACAATTAGTGTCTTTTAGCTAAGGTTACTTTGTACCTGTTTTGTATGTTTTTGGGGGGTGCTATATATACCTATATATGTGTCTCCCCAGTTAAAACATAAGCACCTTAAAAACAAGGACTGCTTCACTTTTGTCTTTGTAACCCAATACCTAACCCTATGTCTGGCACATAGCTATCTGTTAATAAATACTTATGGTTTGATGAATTGATTACCATAAATTTACAAGAGGAAGATGAGTTCAGCTTGCAGACTGAAACAGGAGGAATTGATGGTCACACTTTCTCTAAAGAAGTGACTGTTTAGGAATATCCTGCTGCCCCAGATTGGAGAAAAGGAGCAGAAGTCACCTCCTGACCCTGACCCAAGTCATCCCTTCCCTTATATGCCTAAACTGCTTTCCCATGTTCCCATTCAAAGGGTGATTTTATGATTAAAGCCCATCTACGCCTTGCATATAAGACACCTTGCCCTGAAACTTCCCTAGTTGATTTGGGATGCAAATAAGCAGGTTCCAGAGAAGCAGTGACCCAGAATACTCAATCTATTTATAGAAAACAAATTTTTAGTATGTAGAGTGGGAGGACTAATGACTGAATTTTGGAGAACAGCAAACCCCCTTAGGTGAGAGGCAGCATCTGTGTATTAGCATTCCTATTGATTCCTGGGTTGGATCTGTTTTTATGAGTTTCTTGGTTATAAGTACTTTCTGTGTCTGTGCCCAGACTACTAGTGAGCTTTGATGGCTTTTGGAAAGCACAATAAAGAAACCTCGTTCCATTTCCATCTGCATCTGTGCAGGCCTGCACTCTCAGAGCTCTCACTCTGTATACCTTGCTTCCTGACACATGTCCCCTTCCCATGGTTTGGCTTGGGGTAAATGATGCAGTTGAGTTTTCTCATGCTCCAAGTGCCTCCCTGACCTTGTCTCCTATAGCCTGACCTTCTTCCTGGTGCTCTGTGCATCACCAGTTTCAGCCATTACATTAGCAACACACAATTACACCTTCAAGGTAGAGTCAAGTACAGGTTCTTCCTCCACATAAATAACTTAATGAGTTGACAGCCATGCAAAAATCTCTGAGTCATTCAAAGAGAGGCTCTGATCTATTACAAAGGTAGCCCCTTAAACAGGTACCTTCCCCTTGGGGGGAGGTGACTTCCTTTTGTTTGTGTATGGCTGTAACCTAGAGCTTGATAGATATTCTCATGGGTCCTGAATGTTTCCAGCAAAACAAACTAGTGCTAATCTGTGGGTTGTTTCTATTAGTTGAGATTCTGCCTGCTCCAACCACACAATGGTCAGTAGGCATGATGTAGTAGTAGTAGTAATGGAGGTGGTGGTGGTGGTGGTGGTAGTGGTAGGCAGTAGCAGTAGCAGCAAGAACAACAATAATGATAATAATAACGTAAACCCTCTCTCTAGGCTCACTCTCAGCAAGGAGATAGTATATGTTCTGTATAAACCACCAAGAAGGTTATATTAGCACATGCTTTAAGGACTGGGCCCTTAAAGTCCTCCATTACAATAATAATATAAATCCTCCATCTTACTCCAATGCCTCACATTGGTGAAAGGGGGGTACTTTTCCCCTTGCAGTTCTAGGGGTAACTCTAAGGGGTTAAAGTTTCAAATACTGGGGGTTGCCAGCACCAATCTAGTATGCTCCCCAATATCAGTTAGTCAGTTCCTAATTACTCAATATTAATCAACCAACTGACACTGACTTTTACAGAATAAAGGAGTATTTACTGAGAAGGTATGGCAAGGACAGAAGTTACAGAAAGCATTTCCCCAAACTGAAGGGCAAGTTCTCCCTTGAGGAGGGTGTGCCCAAGCTTAAAGTGCTTGACACAAAAATACTCTCCTATCATCTCATGAGATTTAATCTCCCTTCCTACACACACACACAGAGAGAGAGAGAGAAAAAGAAAGAGAGAGGGGGGAGGGAGGGAGAGAGAGCAAAAGAGAGAGAGAGGGAGAGAGAGGGAGGGAAGAGACAGAGAGAGAGAGAAAGAGAGAGTGAGAAAGAGAGAGAGAGAGAGGGAGGGAGAGAAAGCAGAAATAGATTCTATCTTGACAGACAGGAAAAGATATATTGACATGGGAGTTATTCAGGAATCAGTTATCTGAGTACAGTATAGTCAGACTTCTGCCTTGGAAGTGCAATAATAAGAACTAGCAAAAAGCAAGAGTGAAGAATAATGATGAGAAAAAGATAAGGCATACAACTGAAAGAACTCAGTCCTGAAGTATTTAAGCAAGTAATCAGCAACGGGAGATTGGAAACAGACAGACCTCTGATGACTCTACTTTTATACAAAACTTTAACCATGATGGATTTTTTTTGCCACCAAATCAAAAGAACTCCCAAAGTGCTTCATTCAACAAACATTTGATTTCCTTGCCAAGCAAAGAGAGCTGGTAGCCAAAGGAACACTAGTTTTGAATTATACTCATTTGTAAAAGATGACAGCTAGGTGGCTCAGTGCCCTGTCACTAGAACACGCACCATATTCTCAGAGCACCAAGCCTTTGGTCAAGATGCCCCCTATGCCTGGATGCTTTCTCCTTCCCCATCTTCAGATGGTAGCATGGAATAACAGCTATGGTGCTGGACTTAGTATTGGCAGTTCCTGAGTTCAAATGCTGCTTCTAACATTTAATGGTCATATGGTTCCTTATCTATAAAACAAATTAAAATACCCAGAGTACTTACTTCACAGGTTTGTTGTGAGGCTCAAATGAGATAATGTAGAGTATGTAAAACTCACTTATGTGGTGTGGGAAATAAAGTTTCAAACTGGCCTCAGGAAGCTATAATTGCTATTAAAATGTTATTTTAATTATTTTTATCTAGGCAAGTGGGTGGCGCAATGAATAGAGTGTAGTGACTGGAGTCAGGGAGATATGAGTTCAAATCCTACTTTAGACACTACCTGTATGACTGTGGGTGACTCATTTAACCTGTTTGCCTCCATTTCCTCAACTGTACAATGGGGACAACAGCATCTACCTCCCAGGGTTATTGTGAGGATACAATAAGATAATATTTATAAAGTGCTTAGCACAGTGCCTGGCACATAGCTGGTTGACTGGTTGGTTGGTTATTGTCCTTTGTTCTCAAAGAGGATCAAAATGACATCACTATACTAGGGTCAAATTACAGTGTGTTTGACTGTGGCTGATCAGACCAATACAAGCTTGGAATGTTCTTCCACAGGTCAGACACAAATAGTCCATGTGAACATTTGGGATGGATTCTCTAAATTTTCACATCTCATGTTTCTTTTGAGCTACTTTAGGGGTGGGGAACCTGCAGCCTTGAGGCCACATGTGGCCTTCTAGGTCCTTGAGTATGTGCAGCCTTTTGACTGAGTCCAAGTTTTACAGAACAAATCCTTTTATTAATGGGATTTGTTCTGTGAAGTTTGGATTCAGTCAAAGGGCTGCACTTAAAGATCTAGAGAGCCACATGTTCTCCAACCATGAACTACTTCAATTCTGCTTTGCTCACAGAGCACCTTCTCTGATGTGGGCATGCCATGCTGAGCAGTCTTGTGCCAGTGTCTCCCATGTCACACAATCAATTCCAAAGTTCTTAAGAGAGACCTTGAGAGTGTCCTTGTATCGCTTCTTCTGACCATCATGTGAGCACTTGCCTTGTGTGAATTCTCCATAAAATAGTTTTTTGGGCAAGTTTACATTTTGCATTCAAACAATGTGGCCAGTCCATGGGAGTTGGGCTCTCTGAAGTAGGGTTTGAATGCTTGGCCATTTCGTTCAAGAAAGAACTTCAGTGTCTGGTATCTTATGCTGCCAGGTGATCTTCAGAATCTTTCTAAGACAATTCAAATGGAACACAGAAGGTACTTACTGAATGCTTACTTCTTTCCCTTCCTTTTTCTTCCCTTCCCAGTATGGATGGTGAGATGGAGAACCTCTGTTTCTTGGTGTTGTCAGGCCAAAGTTAGCATAAGCAGCAGAGAATCCATCCATATTTTCTTGCATCTCAACCTCAGAAGCTGCACTGACTGCACAAACAACAATAACAACAAAAAACAACCTGACCATAGAAAATTATTATGGTGACAGGAAAGATCAAAACAAATTCAGAAGAGTTATGCAAAGTCTCAAAGAAAAATGCGAGTTGGTCTCAGGCCCCCAAAAAAGAACTCCTGGAAGAGCTCAAAAAAGATTTTTTTAAAAAAATCAAATAAGAGAGGTAGAATTAAAAGTGGGAAAAAGAATGAGAGTGATGCAAGGGAATTATGAAAAAATGCTCAACAACTTGGTAAAAGAAGCACAAAAATGGAAAAAGATGTACAAAAAATTCACTGAAGAAAACAACTCCTTAAAAAGTAGAATTAGTCAAACGGAAAAGGAGGTACAAAATCTCACTGAATAAAATAATTCCCTAGAACTTAGAATTTGGCAAGCAGAAGGTAATGACTTCCTGAAAGATGAAGAAACAATAAAACAAAATCAAAAGAATGAAAAAAATAGAAGAAAATAACTCACTGGAAAAACAACTGACCTAGAAAATAGTTCCAGGAGAGATAATTTAAGAATTATTGGACTACCTGAAAGCCATGATAAAAAAGAGCCTGGAAATCATCTTTCATGAAATTATCAAAGAAAACTGCCCTGATATCCTAGAACCAGAAAGCAAAATAGAAAATCAAAGAATCCACCAATTAGGCACACAACACAAAGTAGTAAATAACCATAATAATCTAATGTTTGGTAAACTCAAGACTCAAACTTTTGGAACAAGAACTCACTACATGACAAAAACTGCTGGGAAAATTGGAAAACAGTATGGAAGAAACTAGATATACACCAACATCTTATACCAAGATAAGGTCAAAATGAGTACATGATTAAGACATAAAGGGTAATAATATAAGCAAATTGGGGTAACATGGAATTGTTTACCTGTCAGATCTATGGATAAGGGAAGAATTTATGACCATACAAGAGATAGAGAACATTACAAGATGTAAAATGGATAATTTTGATTTTATAAAATTAAAAAGGTTTTGCACAAAAAAAAACCCAACACAACCAAGATTAGAAGAAAAGCAGAAATCTGGGGAAAAAAAATTTTTACAGCAAGTGTCTCTGATAAAGAACTCATTTTCCAAATATATAGAGAACTGAGTCAAATTCATAAGAATACAAGTAATTCTCTGATTGGTAAATGGTCAAAGAATATAAAAAGTCAGTTTTCAGACAAAGAAATCATAACTATCTATAGTCACATAAAACTTCTTTAAATCACTATTGATTAGAGAAATGAAAATTGAAAAATCTCTGAGGTACTACCTCATACCCATTAGATTGGCTAATATGACAGGAAAGGAAAATGATAAATGTTGGAGGGAATGTGGGAAAATTGGGATGTTAATGCACTATTGTTGGAGTTGTGAACTGATCCAAGCATTCTGGAGAGCAATTTGGAACTATCTTCAAAGGGCTATAAAACTGTGCATACCCTTTGATCCAGCAATAGTACTATAGCACTGCTAGATTTGTATCTCAAAGAAATAAAAAGGGGGGAAGAATCTATTTATATAAAAATATTTATATTTTTGTGGTGGCAAAGAACTGAAAATTAAGGGGACGTCCATCATTTGAGGAATAAGTGCACAAGTTGTGGTATAAGATTATAATGGAATACTATTATGTTATAAGAAATGATGAGCAAGAGGGTACAAGAGAAACCTGGGAAGACTTATATGAACTGATGCTGAGTGAAATGAGCAGAACCAGAAAAACACTGTTCACAGTAACAGCAATATTATACCATCATCAACTGTGAATAACTTAGCTATTCTCAGCAATACAATGATCCAAGACAATTCCAAAGGTTTTATGATGAAAAATGCTTTCCAGCTCTAGAGAAAGAACTGATGGACTTTGAATATAGATCAAAGCATACTATTTTTCACTTTATTTTTTTCATGGTTGGGTTTTTTGATCTGTTTGCTTTCGTAATATGGAATAATATGGAAATATGTTTTACATGATTGCACATGTATAATCTACCTCAAATTGTTTACTGTCTCAGGTAGGGATAAAAGGAGAGTATGAGGGAAAGAATTTGGAACTCAAAATTTTGAAAAACAAATGTTAAAAATTATTCTTAAACGTAGTTGGGAAAAATAAAATATTATTATTTTTTAAAATGATGTAGTCTATTAAATATCAGTACTTGTTGCAAGGGTGCATCCACAAAATTTTGTTAACATTTAGACAATGTTGGATATAAGAAGGTCGTGAGATGCATTTGCTTTTTCAACTCCATTCCTCCCAAGGACTCCCCTCCATGTCTGATAGTCTGATGTCTGTCTACTCTGGTGTAAAAGTCACCCAGAATTACAAGGTTGTACTTTTTCAGCATATTGATGATGAGAATCTCCAGGTCTCCGTAAAATTTTTCTTTGACCTCATCAGGGTTCGTCATGGTGGGAGCATATGCACTAATGAAGGTGGAGTGTTGCTTTTCAGCAAGTGGCAATCATATTGTTGTTCACTCCTTTTGAGAGGCATACAAGCTTTCTGAGTAGATTAGATCTGATTGTGAAACCTGTGCCAGCTTCAGTGTGCACAGCAGCTACTCTAGAAAAACATGTATCCACTTCCGACTTCAGTAATTTGCCAATTTGCCATCATTTGCCAGTCCAGTTTCACTCAGGGCTGTTATTTAGATGAAGTACCTGCTGAGTTCTCTTGCAACAACAGCTGTTCATCTTGTAGGTCTACTGAATTTCATATTGTCCATAGGCATGCACATTCCATGTACCCATGATGAATGGAATCATCTTCACAAAAATTTTTGTACATTTTTTTGGCGTTTCAGCTGCAAAGTAGTATCCCCACCTGTCATGGAAAGCAGGCCAGGTTTAGGTTACATGAAGCAGACAATTTTAGGGCACCTGTTCTAGCCCCTTCCTCACTACAGGTGGTGAGCAATATGGTCCTTTAAAAAAAAAAACTTCTCAGACACCCAGGAGGCTGCCAAATGTCACTGTTACTTCAGTCCAGTGAGAAGACAATCCTATGTCCTGGGCTGCTTGTGTGCAGTTTTGTGACTACAGCTCCTGCTGTATCTGTATCTGTTGCTTTGTCACTCACCCATTGCCACAGGACTTCAATGTAGGTAAAACAGTAAAACAGTAAGACAGTAAAATAATAACATAGTGAAATGCTGAATGATGAGTGATGTCTTGACTCGTGTGTGAATTGAATTGAAGAGAGGCAGAATTGCACAAACTCATCATTCTACAGTCATTGAAGTCCAGTGGCAAGACAAGTCAGGATGATCAGTAGTGGCCCAGGATGCAGCGGATGATCTTAGTATCTTTGATGTCTGACCAAGCTCTAAACGTTCCACAGGACCTGTTTCCACTACCTTCATGGCCCATTGGAACAAATTGCTCTCATCCACCCATTCCGCCAAGGGAAATCTTCCCATGCTTAGGTTGGACATCCTCCTAACTCACTGACAGGTTTGAGGCTTATCATTTACCCTCAACTTGGTTAGCCCATCTGCTGAAAAGGTTTTACTGAGGCATAGCCACTGCACATGCTACATTTCTTGGAACCACAGGTGAGAGTTGGGTGACAAGTGGATGCCAAAGGTGGATAAGCAGCCCTGAATAGGATTCCTCCCTACGCCCCATACAGTACAACATATGAACAACAAGGAACTTTGAAGAAAAGGTTAAAAAATGTCATCAAGGAAGAAAATATTGGCTGGTTATATCATGAAGGCCAGGAGAAATTGAGGAGGGCTTCCAACACAGTGAACTCCTTGCAAAAAATCAAAGTGGACACGGCCAAGAGTCTTCTTTCTCAGAACGAATAGGCATGGCAGTGTTGGGAACAGCATTAGTAGGGGGAACTCCTAAATCAATGAGATCACAGCTTCATTTAAGTAATAACAGTAACAACAAGACATTTATATAGCCATTCCTCCACTGAAGACTTACTCTAACACCTCATTATGGTATGGAGGTAACCATGGATTCCCGAAGCCTATAACAACAGAATGTGACCTATGGCTGGCCTTATCAAACCAGAAAAATCTGGGGACAGTCGGTTGTCAACATTTAATAAGCACTTGTGCCAGACACTGTGCTAAACACTGTGGATACAAAAACAGGCTGAACAGTTCTTGTCCTCGAGGTGCTCACATTCTAATGGAGGAGACAATATGCAAATAGCTATGCACCTACAAGACACATACAGGACAAATTGAAGGTAATCTCAGAGGAAAGGAATTGACATTCAGGACAACTGGGAAAGGCTTGTTGTTGAATGTGAGTACAGGCTTAAGGAGGGAATGTTTCTCTTTTGCTCAAGGCCCAGCCAGTTCTAAGATAATGGCTTTGTCCTTGTTTTCAATCACAGAAACTCCTAAAAGTGTCCACTGAGATGTAGAGGACTGGGGATCCATAGCAACAGAGGGCCTACTTACACTAGTGAAATCTTGGTCCCTTCCAGTGTGTGGTATTTTATAGTTAGCAACAAAAGCACCTGACATGCATCATCACTACCAATTTCCCCCACTCCACCCATTACTTAACTGTTCTCTCTCAGTAACCCATGTCTTGTGCTTGCCATCACCATCAGGCAAACCTGTCTTTTACCTACAACTTACCTTATTCCACCACCAAACCATGACATAATTCCTTTTCCCTAGAATGCTCCTGTTGTCTTCCTCATCCAGATAGACCTAGAGGCAGCAAAGTGATTATAGACTTGGGAGTAAGAAGGGGCCTCAGCCGCCATCTTTGCTAAGGAAGTAGTTACTTGTCCAAGGTCACACAGGAGCTAAATGGCAGAGCCAAAGTTTGAACCCACACCACTGGACTCTGAACCCAGCAGCACTCCTTATGCTATTCTATGTCACCCCCAAATTCATTTCAATTCAACCAAAACTTACTATTAGATAATGAGGTCACATGGTGGCTAGAGTGCTAGGCATGGGGTCAGTAAGTCATGCCTTGGATACTCACAAACTGTATGGCCCTGGGCAAGTTTTAGTTGCTTAGACTCTCTTAGCCTCAGTTTCCTCATCTATAAATCAAAGAGGTTGGACTTCATAATAACAATAGCTAACATTTACACCGTACTTACTATGTGCCAGGCACCGTGCTAAACACGGTACAATTATCTCATTTCATCTTTACAACAACCCTGGGAGGTAGGTACTATTATTATCCCTGTTTTACACATGAGGATGCTGAGGTTAAGAGAGATAAAGTGACTTGCCCAAGGCCACACAGTTACTAAGTGTCTGAGGTCAGAGTTGAACTCAAGTCTTTCTGATTCCATGGCTTCTGAGGTACCTTCCAGCCCTAAATCTATGTATGATCTTAGGATCCTATGGAACAAACCCTGAGGATACAGATACAGAAATGTAGCAAATAGTCCCTGCCCTCGAACAGCTTGTATTCTACTGGTGGGAAACAATACATACATAAGATAAGTAAGTAGAAAGTTATTTTTGGGAGAGGGAGTAGGATATGTAGGAGTGGGGGAAGAGATGAGTAAAGACATCTTAGACAAGGTGATGTGAGCTGAGACATGAAAGGAATTAGGAACTCCAAGAGGCAAAGGTGAGGGCAGAAACATTCCAGGAATGGGTGTGGAGAGTCACAGGGAGAAAAGGCAAACTGTGCAAAGTCATGGAGGTCCTCAGGGAATACTAAGCCAGTATGGCTGGAACATAGATTGTCTGTCAGGAGAAAAAAATGTGAAATCAATCTGAAAAAATAGACTGGAGTCAAATAGCCAAAGGATTTAAATGCTACTCCAAATTTACCTTAAACCCAAATTCTGCCCAGATGAATCAGGTATACCTGGCTCTCACTCCAACCATCCACAGATCACAGGATAGAGAAATGCAAGGAACTCTAGAGGTCACTGACTCCAAGTCCCTCTTTTCAAGACGAGAAAACTCAAGCTCAGAAGGGAAGTGATTTGCTCAAGGCCTTTACCCTAAGGAATGGCCGAGCTGGTCCTGAAATGCACAGATCTCCCAGCTCCAGTGTTCTTTTCACTACAGCCACTGCTGCCTCCTCTAGGTAACCTCCTGAGGGCTCACATCTCTCTTTGGTTGTTTGGGAGCATATTTATTTTATTATCTGTGTAATGTGTTTTATAGATGTGTATCTGCCTTCTTCTTGTCTCTTCTTCTCCCTTGATTGTAAACTCTCAGGAACTATGTTATTGCCTTTCCTTTAAGGCTTCCCGCAGTTCCTAGTAGAACACTGTGCACAGAATAGACTTAATAAATGGCACCTACTGGCTGACGAGTGCCATGTTGCAATCCTAATGACTATGGCCAGGTCTGTCAGCACATCTGTACGAAGAAGAGCCATGTGGGTGTCTTTTGCTTTGCAAATCACATAAACAGAATGTTTGTTTAGATTAATGGCTTTCAGGCTTGCCAGCTTGAAAATCTAAATCAAATATTTATTTCAGGAAAAAAAAAAAAACTTTGGAGGGTGATTACTCATTTGTCCCTGGCCTCTCTCCTTGTAGGTGCTGAAGATTAAGTCATCCAGTTGTGGAGCCAAGCAAGGCCATAGCTGCGGTGTCTTCCTGGTCAAGACTTGTCAGTGTATGGTTGCCCACAGATTTTGGTCTGGGGTGAAGATAAGGTACCAATCAGTCATACTTTGCTGTCTTTTGTATGTGGGGAAAACACTACCAACCTATTCTGCATGGGCCACACACTGAGAGCTATTGTGGAAGTGGAGGATGTGTCAAAGCTGACCTATCCATATTCTCAAATGGTCTGCCTTGACTCATGACAAACCTTTGCAAAGTTATGGTTTATGGTGGGGGGTGGGGGGGATCCTAGGTCCGGGAGAGAGAGCAAACAGAACTGACTGACATAAGACTAAAACCTACAATCTTGGTCTTTTTAATCCACATTCTCAGGAGCTAAAGAATATGCTGGTCATATATGAATAGTCCTATGGCAGCTAAGATGATTTCATTTTCGTCTTTGAATCCCTACTACCTAGCTGATGCCTGGTATGTAATGGGTTCCTGTAATAATTACTTTCTGGTTGATCAGTCATATGTAATGCCCCTCTCGTCTATCCCACCGACCCTTCAGTCACAGATTTCATTTTTCAGAGAATAACTACTCCTGGTCCAAGGTACTCTGTGGATCTATATTCCTAAAGACCACAAGCCTTCACCGATATGCTCACTTTTGTACAGTCAGCCAGGGGATATAATTAGCTTAACAAAAAAATGTTTTATTAGAATGGCATTGCAAGAATAGTAGCAGTGGAAGACCTCCCATAAACCCAGAACACACTCTGCCACAAATATATGAAGCATCAGGGGGAAGAGCGAAACACACACAGAATTCACAAATGGAAAGGCACCCATGTGGAGAGCATGTATGATCAAAGCGATTTAGAACCCTGGCACTACCCAATTGATTTCTTCTAACAGCCTTACACTGCTCCTACAGGGCATGGATATTCTATTGAAAACCCTAGGAGTACTTTTTGGTGAGGCATAGGACTACATTTAAATGATCCTCATTCTCCACCCATCTCCTACTTTGGCATCAGCTAAACTCCTGACCTAGGGTATTACAATGCACTCTTAATGCAGCTGGATGGTACAGAGGATAGAACACCAGACCTGAAGTCAGGAATACCTGTGCTCAAATCTTGAATCAGACCCTTACTAGATGTGTGACCCTGGGCAAGTCACTTAGCCTCAGTTTCCTCACCTGTAAAATGGGGATAATAATAGCACCTACCTCTAAGAGTTGGTTGCTGTGAAGATAAAGTGTGATAATATTTGTATTTTGCAAACTGTAAAACAGTATATAAATGCTAGCTATTACTTCAGAAAAAACCCAGAAAATCCTAGGACTTGTAAAGACTTTTGGTTCTTGGATATGTCATCTCCTTGTCTCTATTCTAGCTGAAGGTGCCAGATTTTTTATGTACTTCTATGTACTTCTGCTATGAGATGCTGTTGACAAATGGGGAAGGGAAGGGAAAGAAATTTCCCCCACTCCACAATATATCCCTCCTCCTCAAAATTTCTGGACTCTCCAAGGAGAGCAAAGGGAAAGATGAAGGGTCCTCAAGAGCTGTATTCTTCCTCCTTAGCTGGTTCTTTCTTCATTATATTTGAGTTGGTTCTCCCATCTTTAAACTCTCAGTCCCTCTCATTTTCAAAGTAAATGAGTGGGTAGAGAAAAGGCACAGAGGTAATCCACATTCAGGGGCAAATCTATTGTCTCTGGCAATCCTCAAATGAGTTCAAAAGAACCACTCAAAATTTATAGCCCTCAATTTCATTAACCAGATTAAGAGAATCAGTGGGCTCAGAGTTTCCAGATTAAATTTCTGTTGCACCTATTAAGGATGACAACTACAACAATAATAGGTAATATTTATATATAGTACTTTAAAGTTACAAAACATTGAAAGCTTCTGTAGTAAACCTGGACGTATTTTTTATTCCTTCCCTTCAAGTAGACAGATCACTGGTTGCAAAGTTAGAGTTCCTGAGTTCAAATCCTACCTGATATACTGACTACCCGTGTGATCTTGGGAAATTATCTATACGTCTCAATTTCCCCATTTATAAAAATAAGTAGAATGGCCTCTGAGGGCCCTTCCGGCTCTAGATACAAAATCCTAATTAATTTTGTTTAAGAAAAATGATGACATCTGTTTCTATAACACTAACTTTTACAAAACACTTTCCTCATAACAAAACTAGGGGGTATAAATATTATTATCCCCAATTTACAGATGAGAAAACTGAGAGGTAGAGAAATCCTACAATTTGCCCATGGCTGTACAGGTAGTATCAGAAGCAGGTCTTGAACCCTAGCCTCCTCAATTTCATGTCCTAGTAGGAACAGAAATTTTCCTAACTTCAAATTCAACAAGGTATTAAGAGCTTTTAATGAAATTCAACGTGCTCAG
>JAQQSZ010000814.1:2837-13658 GCA_028646595.1 Phalanger gymnotis | reverse complement strand
ATCAAAATTATTCATTTTATCCAGTATCCAGTATATTATCCAGTAATGCTCTCTCTTATTTGCTGCTAAATTCTTCCTTCATCCATAAATCTGAGATGTAAAATATTCCACGATGTCTTAATTTGTTTATGGTATCACTCTTTATGTCTAAATCATGTACCCATTTGGACCTTACCTCTGTATACAGTGTACTTTCTCATTTTTTACAGTACAAGAATATTATATCACGTTCACATCTGAACAAATTATGGTATATGAATGACTTGGAGTGCAACTGAAGCATATGTTTTCTTTCTCTTCTTCTTGGACACATTCAATGAATGAATTTGTTTTGCTTGATTATACCTATTCGTAACATTTTTTTCTTGCTTTCTCAATGGGGTGGGGGTGGGAGGAAGTGGGATAGAGAGGATGAAAATCTGAAAACAAAATAAAAATAAAACTGAATTTAAAAAATAAACAAAATGAGGTGCTTACCAGTCATTCAATATTTAAGAAAGATGGTTTGTGTGGCCAATGATACACAACAAGGATAGAGAGGCACTTAGTTTCTCTGGAAGCAAACTCCCTTGTCTCCATAGGGAAATTCATGTGGTCAGTAGTGCAGGGTAAGTTGTGTGGTCTCAGACCCACCAGGTCTGAGAGGCCTTGACATCATATGGTTGGGACTTTTTATGCCCATGGATGATCAGGAAGCTGCATCTGGGGTTAATCAGGTCCTACAGGGCAGTTTTGTCTTTTTTTTCTTTAGGTAAAGCCTCCCCATGTTGTGGTTGGAAGGAAAGAAGCTGTGTCAGGGAAATACCAGTCCCATCACAGATGGTATAGTTTGACAGATGTTGCTTTTCTTCCTTGTAACTTGATAAAAGTCTTTACTCCAACACTAAGATAAGAATAGTTTTTCCTGAAGATATTCTTAGCAAATTATTAATTCCCAACTTGCTCAGACTACTCACCCTGAGATGATGCTTTCTCCATCCCATCTCTCAATGTCATTGACTGTTCATCATCCTTGAGGTGTTTATGAGGACTGGTCGCTTCAGACTGCCAAGGACCTTAACTGTGTGAAAAGGCTAAGTTGCCCTAAAGACCAATCATGGACACTGAAGACCTGCCTGCAAGCTAGTGGTCCATTACCACTCATCAAAGACTGTCCATGAGTTCAGGTAGCTGTGTCCTGACCAGTTAGTACTCTTAAATGTTCCAGAACTCTTTAAGAGCAAGGGCCTTACTGATAAGAAGTGATAGCAGCAGATCTTTTTCTTTCTATAAACAGTCTCCAAGTGCATTGCTGATAAAAGACTCATCCTACAACTCCCATATAGATGCTGGTAACTCCTAGAGAATGAACCTACCAGACACTCTTTCCTTACAGCTACCCCCTTGCTGAGCCCAGCCCTGGGGGAAGGAAGCAGAGCACATTTCTGTTATGACCACTACCTATGTCCACCTTTCCCTGGCCCATGTGTGGCAGGAACAATATCCTAACCCCTTCCCCCAAGCAGCTTGGCGTAGTTTTTCCTTAAAACGTACTAAGACATTTCTCAACACTTGGTTGGCTCAGGAGACTAAGGGCACACACTGTTGACATTGCTTCCTCATTACCGAGGGCAAAGGAATCATAAGGGACTAGAAGCCCTCTCAGCTGCCTGACTAGTGAATTCATTATGATGGTACTTCATTCCACTGAATCAACGCAAGGGATTCTCAATATCTATCCTTGTCGGATATCTTTCTCTTGTTATGGCTAAGAGAATATACTTTTGTTAACCTTTGGATGGCCTATGGAATGTATCATTTTCTTCCAATAAAAAAACCTAAACCAAAAGGGGACTGGCCTGAGCCAGACCCAGCCCAGAAACATTGCAGGATTGGAACATAATGACCTCACTGATACTGAAAGCAGGCAACTCAGAAGAAGGTGACTGGCCTTGATGCTTTTCTGGTCGTGTTTTTGGTGTTGCTTCTAGAAATGGTGGTTCCTTACTGTAAAGCATCCCCTGCTCCTAGGAAATTGGAAAATAAACTGGCCATTCAGAAAGACATGAATACTGTGAGTACACTCTCTCTCCATAGGTACTTTTCCTAATAAAAAATTGCTTTCTTTGTTTCCTCTTAAAAGCATTTTATTTTTTCCAATTACATATAAAGATAGTTTTCAACATTCACCTTTATAAGATTTTGAGTTCCAAATTTTTTCTCCTTCCCTCCTTTCCTTCCCATCCTCCCAAAGACAAAAAGCAATCTGATATAGGTTATACACGTACAATTACATTAAACATATTTCCACATTAATCATGTTGTGAGAGAAGAATCAGAACAAAAGAGAAAAACCACGAGAAAGGAAAAAAAAGTGAAAATAGTATGCTTTGATTTGCATTCAGACTCCATAGTTCTTTCTCTAGATGTGGACTGCATTTTCCATCTTGAGTCTTTTGGAATTGTCTTGGATCACCGTATTGCTGAGAAGAGCCGATCACAGCACAACGTTGTTGTCACAATGTACAATGTTCTCCTAGTTCTGCTCACTTCACTCAGCATCAGTTCATGTAAGTCTTTCCAGGTTTTTCTGAAATCTGCCTGCTCGTCATTTCTTACGGTACAATAGTATTCCATTATATTCATGTACCACAACTTGTTAAGCCATTCCCCCCATTGATGGGTTATCACCTCAATTTCCAATTCTTTGCATCGCAAAAAGAACTGCTATAAATATTTTTGTACATGTGAGTCATGTCATTTATCCTTTTTATGATCTCTTTGGGATACAGCCCTAGCAGTGGTATTGCTTGATTAAAGGATATGCACAGTTTTACAGCCCTTTGGGCATAGTTCCAAATTGCTTTCCACAATGGTTGAATCAGTTTACAACTCCACCAACATTGAAAAATAATTGCTCTTTTTGAGGTTTCAAACATGCCCCAGTGAGGCAGAACCAGATTTAAATGTAATTGGGAAATATTTGACAAAATAAATAAAAATACAATAGAACACAGATGTTAACATGTGGTTTTCCTAAGTCAATATGCTGCTGCAGGGATCTTTGTGTGGGTTTGTTTTCATTTGAGTTTGACACTTGTACTAAACTGTCTCTTAGGCTCTCTAGTTTTTTCTTCCAGCCTGGTAACTTAATCCTCTTCCAAGTTGTACCAGGGGACCTCTTCAGAATTCAGTTTACCTTCAAAGCATCCCAGAGGGATATTTTTGAGGATGGTGACAGATTTTCCTCTCATTAAAAAAAGGACAAATTCAGAAGAATTTGTTGCTAGAACTGGATGCTTTTGTATTACAGTTGCCATCATCACCCAGTTGCCTCTGGGGAGGCTTCCTGAAAAAGGGCTTTACTCACTTTAAGGGGGTTATGGTTGTATAAACTACTTGACTTTGAATGGCTTTTTGGAAATGAGGATTCGGCTAAATGAGCAATCCTCAGTCTCACATTTGTAGATGGGCACGGCACGAGGCACCCAAACAGTGAGAATACAAACTAAGCGATCCTTGGAATTTTAGGACAGTTTTAACAACTGTGGTCATGAAACTGTTTGGGTTTTTTGTTTTGTTTTGTTTCTTAAAACGTGGAATTTGATGGACGAACCACGGTGATTTTACAAGCCGTTGGGGGCAGCACTTGAAAGGACAATGCTAATGCTCTCCCCAAGAGCCCAAAGATACATCTGGAATTGGGGATATGGACAGATGTGCCAACCGTACTTATTTAATTAGTTGAGGATAGGCAGGGTTGCTTCATCAACTTAAAAAGCTTCCACACACCTCTAAACTGTGAATTGTAGTCCTCTCTCTGGAGCCTCCACTGAAGGGACCCTAAGGAGCTCAGAGCTCAGGCCCCAGGGGCATTTCCTCAAGCCCAGTAGAAATAACTACTGCTCGACAGAGGAGATAGAACCCACACACCTACCTAGATGGGCCTCTCGATGGTTGCTTTGTTTGCTGCTATGTCTTTCCCCCAGCACAGGAAGGCAGAGTCAGGGCCCAGCAGTAGCAGCACCACAATGCTCCTGCTAGACTGGAGAGCAGTGAGAGTGCAGGCCCCCAGCAATCTTCTGCAGAAGAGAACTGTCAAGATCACCAACATGGAGCAATTAGGAAGCACAGTCAGAGTCCTGTGCCAGGAGACAGAAAGACCTGAGTTCAAATCTGGCCTAAGAAAATACCTTTTGATCCTGGGCCAGCCACTTAACCTCTGTTTGCCTCGTTCTCCTCAACTGTAAAATGGGGATGATAACAGCATCCAAGGTTGTTGAAGGACCAAATGAGATATTTCTAAAGTGCTTAGCACAGTTCCTGGCACATAGTGGTAGGCGCTGTATAAATGCTATTACTATGATTATTTATTATGCTGAGCCAGAGTCAGGTCCCAGCAAAGGCAGCAATAATCATCAGATCTAAAACAGCACACTGTCCTAGCATAGGGCTAAAGAGTTAAGGCCACAATGGCAGCAGTTGTCCTGCCCTGGTCCATGACAGAGCAGCAGATCCTAGATGAACAGGCATTGGGCAAAGACTCAGGCTTCAGTGGCAGCAGACAGTGGATCGGCTCTCAGCCACAGGGGCAGCCCAGTGGCAAAAGAGTAGAGAGTGCCATGTGAAGTGGCAAAAGGCAAGCCCATGACAGTCCACTCCTTATTGTAAAGCAACACTTCTTGGCCTCTTTATGCTGCTGCCAGTGATCCTTGTACAACTCTTCCCCAAGGAGGACTTGGAGGACCAGGTGGTGGCATTGCTGGGACAGAGCTTGCTTGAGGGTGAGAAAGTGGAAGTCAAAGTGCCTAATCAGCCCTGGCAGACGGAGCAGCTCTCCAGAGGCTCTTCCTAAGGTAAAGATTTGTGTTCCCTCCCTGAAGAGCTCCCTCAGGGGACTCTAAGTAGATGGGGAGGTCTTGGTTGGTGGACCAGAGAATGAACACTACATGGGTAGTGGAACAGCCAGCGCAATTCTCTCTGTCCTGTGATGAGGATTAGTGGCTTTCCAGGAAGTATCATCATCTTTGCGGTAAACCTGATGTTCCTGGCGCTCTTCCTAGTCACGGTCACTGCTTTACATCAGGAGGCCCGCTATGAACTGCAAAGATTTGGCATCACTGAACACAAGGACCTAATAGTTTAGTCCTTCCTAAGACTCTCCCAAATTCAATCATTCCCTCAAAAAAGAGTTACAGTTTGTTTTGTTTTTGTTATGTTTCTGTTTTAATGTATCTCTTCATCTTTTAGTGCTGCCTATAGCAATCCTCTTAAATACTGGAGGTCTGGGCCCAACAACAGCAGACCTAATTTTAAGTGGTGGAAGGTCCCTTAGAACAATGGCATTAAACTCAAATAGAAATGGATACCTACATACCCACTTATTGATTTAGAAGACTATAAATTAAGAGTATCTGTTGTATTTTCATTTCCTTTATTAAATATTTGTCTATTACATTTTAATCTGGCTCAGGCTTGCTGTCAGGAGTTTCGCAGAAGAAGCCTCAAGTTTGACACCTCTGCTGTAGAAGACCACCACAGGGTGGAAATACGCTAAGAGCAACATCCTCCCCACCTTCCTCCCCAAGCAGTTTAGCCTAGTTTTTTTTTTTCTTAAAAGGTAACAAAACATTTCTCAGTACTTAGTTGGCTCAAGTAAGGTCTCAGCCTGTTGACATCACTTGCTCATCACCCGAGTACAATGAGCCATGAGGAGCCGGGGCGATTCCAGATGCCCAGCTGGTGAATTGGTGATGGGATCTTCACTCAGCTGAATCAACTCAAGGGATTCTCAACCTCTATCCTTGTTGAATATCCTTTTCTTGCTATTGCTAAGTAAATCTCCTTTTGTTAACTACTAAGCAGAGTATCTCATTTGGTTCCAATACCAAACTCAAACTACCAGGGGACCAGCCTGAGTCAGGTCTAGCCTAAAACATCACGTTACAATCTGGAAGCCTCCATAGAAAGCCAGTGAGGAGAGGGTCCACTCTATCCTGACCCTGACTACGGGACATCTCAGGCTACCATGGTTTCAAAAATGCATTGCCATTACCTCTGCCCCAGGGCCTCACTCTGTATTCTCCCACACACTAAAGTCTTGTTCCTCAGACTGGTGAACTCCAAAGAAGGGCTTGGAAGGGCTCCAGGAGATCCCTGGGACTCAGGCCTAGCCAGGGAGAATCCAAAATGTTTGCCTGGCTTCTTATTGCAATTACATTCAGTAAACATCCAAATGCCCACCAATTCACATTTTGGACACACTAGTAATGCCTGGGAGCACGATCTCTAACTTCAGCTACAATAAAACCTTCAACTCTCACATAGTTGGAGCTCTATCAACCCTGCCGCTCCCTCTGCAGGTGTTGCAACAATCCAGCTAGCAGCTGGTGAAAGACCAACACAAGCCCAGCAACAAGAACGCTGCCAGCACAGATTCTTTTGATCTGCTACTAAGGAAAGCAACATTAAGGAGTTAACAACGTTACTTCAAACCAACATACAAATATCATTCACTTAGTTCAGGGGGAAAAGCCAGCACCCTGAACTTCAGAGCAAATACAAACCAATTACAAACATACATTATAAACAGATTGAATACAATTCATAGTTACCAAGAAACCATCAACATCTGGATGAGCCAGGAGGCTCTTAGAGTGGCTACCCAGAATCCCGTGAGCCTGCAGGAGTGATAGCCTCAAGCAAATAGCTCTGTTCTCTCTTTTTATACGCTCTTTAGCCATAGTCAAATGTCAGCTGAGCAATCAGAACTCAGGCTCCTACTATTGGCTCTGGTCTTAGCAACTCCCCTCAGGACCCTAAAGGCTTCATGCCCACACAGGCTTAGCACCTAGTAGATAGGGGTTTGGGCCTGGGGCTTTGCACCTACTAAGGCTCAATCAAAGATAATTAATCTATCATTTGAAAACAGTAAAAAAAAAAGGTCCAAACTTAATTGATATTACAACAGGATAGTTTGGATTGGGGTTTCAAGGCAGGTCAAGAGGCTGAAGTTGGGCATAAGGGGCTAGACTGCCCCTTTCAGCAACCAACTAGTCCCTAGTACCCCAATCTGGAGCTGGTGTATAAGTAGTAAGGAAGATGCCTACTATTCATAGAGGAGAATCTCATATTACGACCCTGATTCTGATTCCCGAACTATTTGTGTCCTTGCTACAGTTCCTGAGCCATTACCCTCCAAAGACTCAAGAAGGCAGGACGTTACCCTCCCTAAGCCTAAGAGGAGAGGGAACCAGAAGTGGGGTGATATCTCATCAAGGAAGGAGGAAGAATCACCCCTGAGGTTATACACTTTTTTCTACCTCTCAACATATATATATCCCTTCCAGCCCAGCAGTCTTGAGCAGTCCTCTCCTAGAAAGAATCACAGGATTTCACTGGCCCAAATGATCAATCAACAAGCATTTATTAATCGCCTACTATGTGCCAGACACTGTGCTAGGCCCTGTGGACACAAATAGAAAGAGCAAAACAATCCCTATTCACAGGGAGCTTACACTCTAATGATGGAGACAAGTACATATAAAAATAAATATGAAAAGAATAAGTAAAATGTCGACTACAAGATAGTTTGGGAAGGAGAAAGCCAACAGTCGGAGAGATCAGGAAAGGTTTCATGGAGAAGCTGGTGCTTGAGTTGTGTTTTGAAAGAAAAGAAGGATTCTGTGAACTGAAGGGAGAGGAGAGCATTCCAGGCTTGCAGGATGGCCCAGTACAGCACAGAACCAAGGAAAGAGGCCGGGGTGAAGAACACAGAGAAGGCCAGTCATGTGGAAGGAAGAGCCATGTACAATGAAGCAGAAAGATAGGCTGGGAGCAGGCTGTGAAGGGCTTTAAAAGATAAACGGGGGAGCCTCTATTTTATCGCAGGGGCAACAGGAAACCACTGGAGTTTACTGAGTAGGGGAAGGACACAGTCAAATCTGCACTGCTTTGGTAGTGATAGGTAGGATACACCAGAATAGAGAGAAACTTGAAGCCGGGATATCCAGTTTGAAATATCAATAGATAATTAATGATGAGAGTTGGGGAAGGCTGAAGCCCGGGGAAAACTGGAGCTGGATATATAGATCTGAGTCATCTACCTCGAGATGATAACTAAACCTTTGGCAGCTAATGAGGTCAATGAGAGAGAAAGCACAGAGATTCAAGAGGGCTCAGGATACATCCCTGACAGATACCCACAGTCAGAAGATGTGATATGGATGTTGAGTCAACAAAGCGGACTAAGGCACAGGGTCTACCTGGATCTAAGCATCCTAGGACGGATCCTGGGCACTAGGTCTTCATTAGTAATCATCGCACATGGAGGGATTTAGTTGCATTTCTTCCTTTCCCAGGTCTTTTGTTTTGATTTTACACTTCACATCCAGAACCTAGCAATCATCATTTGATGGCTTTGGGGTACTGTCAGACAGGGGTAGCAGCTCTGGTCTGACTCCCAAGGTTATTTCAGTGTGGATGGGCCTCAAGCTCACAAAAGTGGGCCTCTCTTGCCCCTCCCTTCTCATTTTTCTTTCTTGCATGACCCATCTTCCCACACACAATCACAGATAGGCAGACAGACAACAGACATGTGTAAGGGTCATAAAATAAGGAGAGAGGCAAGTCCTTGTGTTTGAGGAACTTCTAGCTTAGTGGGGGGGGGGGAAGGCTGATAAACATAAGACGGTATGTGTGATACAGACTACATAGGTGCTATATGTGCTATGTTCAGGGCAGGAAGAGGTCAGCGAGATCTTGAATAGCCAGGGAAGCCTCCAGGGACAAGATTCTGGGGCAGGTCCTTGAAGGATGGAGAACAGAGGGGAAGTTATCACAGGCAAGGGCAAAGGCAAGTATGAGAATATAAGTGGCATATACGGGGACAATGAAGGGCCCGTCTTGGAGAGTTTTGTTTTAAGGAGTAGTCAGGGGTGATATCAAGAGGTAAGACCGGGACAAATTACGCTCGATCTTGAAACAAGTCATGGAAAGAGAGGGAGGGTCTTCTAAGTTCTAGTTCCAGCCCTACCACTAAATTTATAAATATAGGGCCAGAGATTATGAACTGGAAGGGACCTCACAAACTATCTGGCCTTTCATTTTACAGAAAAGGAAACATTTTTTTTAGGAAGGTAAGTTACTCGTCCAAGGTCACACAAAGAATGAACGGCAGAAAAAAAATTGACCTTGGGTCCTCTAACTCTGACAG
This sequence comes from Phalanger gymnotis, assembly GCA_028646595.1. Taxonomy (NCBI): domain Eukaryota; kingdom Metazoa; phylum Chordata; class Mammalia; order Diprotodontia; family Phalangeridae; genus Phalanger; species Phalanger gymnotis. The sequence goes on along the minus strand of JAQQSZ010000814.1, from coordinate 4,465 downwards.
TTTGTTTCACTCATAGCACCATAGTCACATACTCCCTCTGGGTCTTGTTTCCCTTACATTTAAAATGAGGGCACTGGATTAGAGGTTCCCAAAGTTCTCTTTTGACTGTAAATCCCATGCAGGGATGGGGCTATGGGAGAAAATCCACAAGCTGCCTTCCAGGAACCTCAAACAGGATGCAAGAGACCCCTCACCCAGCTGCCATTCAGGATGTGACCAGATAGGCTCGGCTCTTTGCATTTAAAAAAAAATTTTTTTTAAAGAAGAGGAACCTTTTAAGAGTTCCTCTGTGCCAGAAACAGTCACTCATACCCTGTACTCCAGAAAACATGTGTTAGACAGATAATACACAGGAGGCACTGGAGGTTTCAGACTCCAGCCTCTAACAGGTTCACTCTTGATCTGGTTAGACAGGAAAGACAGCTTCAAAGGGGTTAATAATAAGCTTTATTCTAGTCTAGTCTTCTCTAACACAGTATCGCTGATAATGGAAGCACTACAAACTCCTACAGTATTTCCTAATCACCCTTCTCACAGGGGCCAACGAGAAGTGGGGGGGGCAACTACCCCTGCGACTCGATGGGGCCAGTTGAAACAGGGACAACTTATGCATTCAATCCTAAAGGGTTCCCCTAAATCCTCTCAAGCCTCCATGGGGGCCGATCATGGCACACAGCATTCCAGCTCGTGCATTCAACCATGAAGGCTCCCCAACTCACTGACAACTGACCACCTGTTTCATAGGGCATCAGACAAAGAAGGCATATTGCTGGCAACAGCCTCACAAGTTCACATCACCTCATCCCTATATCTCACTGTGCAGTCGCAGTAGATGTTTATAGGTTCAGCACACATTTATATTATTTATCCTTATATAACATATGCCGTGCAAGCGTGGTGGAGATGTTTTGAATCATGAGCCTGGGAACTCATATCTAATACCTGGGAAACAGAGATTGTTATGGCCACAGATCCTGGGAAACGGAACTCTAAGAAATAATAACAAAAATACACTTTACATACACTAAAATCTACCTTACTTACACTAAAATTCACCTTACTTACAACATGACAAATTCATGCTCAGGAGAAGAGGTCAAAATGTGACCTTGTACCCACTGTGATAGAGGAGGAAAGGAGGGGGAAGCCTGGGGTTCTAGTCCTGGTTCTGCCCAACTAGCTTCATGACCACATGCAGATTGCTTCATCTTCACCACAAACTCCAGTTCTTAAATTCTTCCCTTTCTTCTTCCAGTCTGTTCTATTCTCACTCCTTCTCACTTCCTAGTTTTCTCCAGTTCCACCTTTCCATTCCTTGGTTCCTTGTCCTTCCATCATTCACACTTGCTCCACTAATCCTCTAACCTGGGCCACGTGACATTTTATTTTCCATTTCTACTCCTGTGCTACCAGAAGCTTATGGAAGAAGTCACAAAGCTGGCCTCCTCCATTATGGAGGTGTGCCCAAATCTTTCAAGTTTTAAGGTGAAAAAGAAAGCAGCTGGGAAAAAGGAAAAGCTGGGAGAATGGACAGAAAGCTGGTTCCTATAAGAAGACAAGAGGAAGGTGCTGAGATGCTGTGCTGAGAGCAAATGCCAAGGACCAGAAGACTTTTGGTGCTCCCTGCC
>JAQQSZ010000813.1:0-13730 GCA_028646595.1 Phalanger gymnotis | reverse complement strand
TGGCTAACAATGCTCTTGGAGTACATTCATGGTGTCAGATCCCACTGATCTTGAGAATTACTCTGTGGAATTGGTTTAGTCCAAAAGAACAGAAGTGTCAAATGGGAAGCATCTTAATATGTGGTTTTGAGTCAATATGAGGCCCACAAGGATCTTATGGTTTAGTGGTCCCCATTTCAATCTGAGTTTGACATCATTGCTACAGAATAAGGACAATTCAGGGGAACACTATGGCCACATACCAGGCTTCACCTGAAAGGCGTTATGTCAGTGGGATGGCTCTAGAAGTCAATGGACACTTACCCCTGTTTGCCTCCATTTCCTCATTTGTAAAATGAGCTGGAGAAGGGAATGGCAAACCACTCCAGTATCTTTGCCAAGAAAACTCCCAAAAAGGTCAGAGTCAGACATGACTGGAAAACAACTAAACAACACAAAACAATTATCTGGTAGTAGTCATGTCCCTCTTGGTTAATGGTAATTGTGATTCCAGAATTATGTAACTGTGCATTCTATTTCTCAGTAGAGAACCCCAAATTTTCATTAGTTATGCAGTACTCAAAGTCATCAATGATGGAATTCATCTACTTAGCCCAAACAGCCAATGTTACCATGTTATACATGTTCTAAAGAAGTGGCATTCTCTAGACTACTCTAGAAGCATGAGACTTAGATAAACTACTAACTTCACATATACTTTGCTGATCAGTTTCACTAACTGCACCTCTGATACTGACAAGATCATCAACAATGAAGTCCTGCAATGTAGCCAGTCTACGATCTTTGAAATGATGCTCATTATATCACAATGCTGATAAGCCAGTACAATGTTTGAAGGGGTTGGCAGCGGGATGCCAAACGATGTTGCATTGAAAGCCACAGTGCAATCAGAAGCAAGGAAGACAGAATAAGCGCCTGAAAAATGTCCAGAAACTTGGCTTCAACCACTGTGCAATTACCATGAATGTTTGGGATATGGTAGCAGGTAGTGACACCATTTGCGGGTGCAGCTATGGGCAATGGGGTTCCCTTTCTGACCAAGGACTTCCAGTAGTGTGGCATAAAAGGAAGAGTGTCAGAAATGGAGTCAAGACAGACCCAATGTTAAAATCCTGCCTCTGACACTAAATAGTTGTATGACCAGGGGCAAATTGGCCAATTCCTCAGTTTCCTTACCTGTAAAATACAGATAATGATAACTGTAGTGCTTGATTCAGAGATTGTTGTGAGGATCAAATAATTTTTTCAAACGTTAAAATGCTATATAAATGACAGCTATCAGTATTACTCTCATATGTATGAGAAGGCAAGATTATCAACAGCAAGAGGATAAAAGCTTGAGATGCTAATTGAAGGAACATTTTCTGATGTACTCAGTATGGAAAAGATTGTTGATCTTTATTTTTTCACTAAAAATTCGCTAAAAATATTATCGCTATTTTAACATTCAGTTAAAAAATTTTGATTTCTAAATTCTCTCTCCCTTTTTCGCCTCACCCCTCCATGAGATGGAAAGCAATTTGATATAAGTTATACAAGTACAATCGTGAAAAACCTTTTTTTAAATAATTATTTTCCTTCATTACATGTAAAGAAAAATTTTGACATTCATTTTTTTTAAAATTTTGAGTTGAAATTGTTATTACTCTAATTATATAATCATCACTGTGTCCTCTTCTGAAGGTAGCCTGTCATAATGAATAGAATGCTGAAACTGGTATCAGGAAGACTTGAGGTCAAATCCTTCCTTTGACACTTATTAGCTATGTGACTCTGGTCATATAATCGCTTAATCTCTATGTGGCTCATGAAGCTTATCTGCTGTTGTATATGACTGAGTTCTGAAGTGAGTGTTTAGAATTCTCACTCAAGAGGTTCTCTGTGCTAGCAAAAAATACAGCTCTTTACATATTCATGTATTATTGTTTCAACCACATCTTTGCATTCAGATACCAATCAATAACATCATATTTCAAAATAAAAGACATCATAGCATCCCCCAACCACAGTGCTCAAGTAGACTGGCAATGAGCCATGCTCTGCTGCCTCTCAAATGATACATGATTTTAAGCATACCTCTTTAGACAACTAAATGACACAGCAAACAGAACTGGGCTTGGAGTCAGGAAGACCTGAGTTCAATTCCGGTCTTAGATACTTACTAGCTGTGTGACCCTTGGCAAGTCACTTAACCTTTGTTTGCCTTAGCTTTCTCAGCTGTAAAATGGGGATTAAAATAATGCCTAGCCTTGCAGGGTTGTTGTGAGGGTCAAATGAGACAATATTTGTAAAGTTATTGGTATATATGAAATGCTTAATAAATGCTTGTTCCTTATCTCCTTCCTTTGAGTATGGTGGAAAGAAGAGAAGATTTGAATGAGAGGAGCTGGATTCCATTGCTGTCTGTCACTGATACTTATCAGTTACATCACCTTAATTAGTTCAGTTAATCTTTCCGATCCTCAGTAAAATGAGGACAATAACAATTGTACCACATAACTCATAGGGTTGTTATAAGCAAAGTGCTCTCTAGATGTGAAATCACTACATAAATGTGAGTTATTATTGTGATAGTATATTCTCCTTAGCACAGAAAATCCCATAATTACTGCATTGCACATGCTGCCGTTACATTTTATTCTAAACCCTGCTTCTCTTTTGCTGTGGTTTAAGTTCTGTAAATAAAACATAGTAAGAATTTACAGTGGATTTCTGAAGCATTCTTAGGCAAATACAATTTATGCATTTGGGAATGTTTTATTTAGCTTCAACAAATTTAGTCGCCCAAAACATACTCATTAAGCACAGTGACAAATAGATAATCCTCTATCATTTTTTATCTCCTAATAGGAAATAAAGTTATATCAACAAAAGTTTATTAAGGGGCACAGCTAGGTGGTGTAGTGAGTAGAGCACTGGCCCTGGAGTCAGGAGGACCTGAGTTCAAATACAGCCTCAGACACTTGACACACTTACTAGCTATGTGACTTTGGGCAAGTCACTTAACTCCAATTGCCCTGCCTTGCCCCCTGCAAAAAAAAAGTTTATTAAGGGCCTATATGCACAGTAGAGTACAACAGGCACTACAGAAAATGCCAAAGAAACAAAAGGATGGTCCCTATACTTTAAGACCTCACACCTGAAAGGAGAGATAAAATTAGCAAACGAAATAAACAGAAAATAGAAACGTGTGTGGTTTGCCTTCTTAGTAAGGGACACATTCTTAAAACAGTATGTAAAAGGAGAAAAACAAATTTGCCAAGGCCTAGAACAGGGGGATAAATACCCCAGAGCACAGCTTATTTCTGTTGTCATGTTGGATCTTCTGCATTGACAATTATTAAACTGAATTAATAGAAGCATAATATTGAGAAAGCAGGTGGAGCATAGTCCCATTGTACTCTGCCCTGGTCAGACCCCACTGGGGTATTGGGTTCAGCTCTGGGTACCACAATTTAGGGAAGGACATAGACGAGCTGGAGTGAAAGGAGAAGAGGGTGAGCATGGTGGAGAGAGGATTTGAAAACATGGCAAGGACTGAAGCAAACGGAAATGTTTAACTTGGAGAAGAAACGACATAGCCAGCCGTAATGATTGTCTCCAAGTATCTCAAGAGTTGTGATGTTGAAGGATTTGATTTGTTCTTCTTGGCCCCAGAGGGCAGAAAGAGTTACTGTTGCTGTTGTTTAGTCATTTCAGCTGTATCTGGCTCTCTGTGACCCTATTTTGGGGTTTTCTTGGCAAAGATATCGGAGTAGTTTATCATTTCCTCCTCCAGCTCATTCTACAGATGAGGAAACTGAGGCAAACAGGGTGAAGCGACTTGCCCAGGGTCACACAGCTAGCAAGTTTGTAAGGCCAGATTTGAACTCAGGAAGACAAGTCATCCTGATTCCAAGACCAGTGATCCATTTGTTGCTCCGCCTTGCTGCCCACAGGGAGTGGCCTGTGGAGTGTTAAGAGCATTGGTTTCAAAATAAGAAGACTTTAGTTCAAATTTTGACCTACTAGCTATGTGATCTTGGGCAAATTGCTTAACTTCTTTAGGCCTCAGTTTCCTCATTTGTAAAATATGGGATTTAGACTTCATAAGCCCTAAGGTTCTTTCTAGCTGTAGAATTAGGTGTAAGGGGCAGGTCTATGGCTGTTTCCATAATTCTTTCTAGTTTCAGATTTCAACTGAGCAATATGGCCAGGAATGAAAGATCAGTCATTCTCCTTTCCACCCAGGGCAGGTATATATTTTCTGTGGCACTACTACAGGGGTTTTCTGCTGGAAGTTAAGTACCTAGAAGTGCTTCTTTATCCTGGGAGAGCTCTCTATGCCTCCCACTTTCATTCCTCTACGAGCTCCAGAATTTGGCTTTTTAACTGCCCTAGTAACCAGCACCTTCTCTTCACTCTCACCCCTAGGCTCCTTTTATCTAGTCCTCCTCATGAACAGAGGCTTTTCAGCTTTTTCTCTACTCTGCTTGCCCTAAAAATAAATGCATACCCTCTTTTAGGTTTTCTAACTTATTAACAAGTAGAGTGAAACACTTGAGGGTATATGGGAAGGGAGATGTCATGAAAATCACATGAAATCTTAATGCCTATCCCTAGTCTTCCACCTAAATGGGGGTAGATCTAGACCTTCATCATTCTTTCCCCTGCCTCTTCAATGACTGGCTTCTTACTTTTAGTTATTTTCCTTGGAATACACTCACCTAAAACTTTTCAAGGGTTCAGATTTGTAATATAGACGAGCTAGCAAGGATGCCAAAATGTTTGGTTCTCTTTAGAATAACCTTTTGGTATTATTTCAGAAACTGGGGACCCTTAAGGAAGGCCCTTCTTTCTCTGAGCTCCTAAGATCCCTACCTCCTATGACCTTCAAACAATCTTGAAGTAATTTCAAAGCTCTCTTACTTGCTGTCTCATTGGTAAAGGCTATGACTCTAGAGCTTTTGGAAATCCTAACCTCATACATGGGTACCTAGAATTATTTTTAAAGGCACTTCTCTATATACCCCTCCAAAGATTGCTCCCATGGCCTAGAGGCCTTTCTGAAATAGCCTACTTTATAATCACTAGAAATCTAAGTGGTTCCAAAATCTAGAAAATCTTATTTCACTTTTAACTTTTTTCCTCTCTGTTTGCCTGAAGAAAATTTACAAATCTGTTGTTGAGGTTGGTTCTACACTTCAAGTGAAATTTGGTTATCTGTCTCTAGCATACCGATGTTCTTTGTTCTTCCTAAAGACTATGCAGCAATGGCCGTTCTCTAGAGTCTGTCAGTAAAGTAAATGCCATGATCCATCTCAAACTTCTGTTATTGAAAATTCATATCCCCTGCTGAACTTCCCACTAAGTCTCCTCCCTCCCCTTTTTTAAACTGAGAGGACTTCTCAACTATTAAGGTAATTTGCAGAGAAGAGGTAACAGATAAGTTCTGAGTCGAGTTATTTAGGTTCTTTCCAGCCCTTCTCTTTTCCAGGTAAACTTTAAGAAACTTATTTCATCTGTCTACCCTTCTACAGGTACCAGAGGAGTTACATCTTCAGAATTCCATTGCTATATGTTAAATAACAAAACCCAGTGCTCCACCTTAAATGACAGGATCACACATCCAAAGATGGAAGGGGCCTCAGAGGTCATCTAGTTCAACCTCCTCGTTTTAGAGTTGAGGAAGCAGAGACCCAGAGAGGTCAACTAATCCAAGGTCACAAGGAAGGGTCAGTTGATAGAAATTGCCGGTATTTTGTCTTCATATTTATGCTACTAATGTGTAGTTGTAGAGATAATCAATAGCTTGTTAGTATTGTTTTCCCTTTGGCCCAGAGAGGAAATTGCAGTCTTGGGGGTTTAAAAAGGATAGACATTCTTTCTTTTTGTATTGTATGTCTACTGTAGAGTGATTTTATATACTCTCTGTAGAATTATGCCCTATGATCTGAAGACATCTTAGGAATTCTTGTAAACTTTCTCCTTCCCACATAGAGAGGAAAGAACGCAGTTTAACATGTGAGATATGCGTGGGAGGATAGATCACAAAAAGAAATTCCCCCTCTCCATTTGTAGTTCCTTTGCATTCACCATAGCAGGCCATAAGGGAAAATTTATAGAAAAACTCTGTATTACATCATAGCTAGCATAATTAGTCAGGTATTGAATTTTAGATAGCAAAAGATGTGGTATTTGCATATGAAAATCCTTTGCTATGCTTACAGTTTTGTCAGAATACTAAAATCATTGCCATCTGTAAAGACATATTTTTAGCCTTATTTTAAAATTAAAGCCATATTGAAATTCAGTTAGTAACCAGGCATGAATAGTCTGGATAAAGACTATTTACTTATTGAGTTCTCAGAATTCAGTTAAATTTTGTAACTTGATATGTTGAATTATTAAGAAATTCTCTACACATCATGGGGGTACATTACACATTTGAGTATGTGTGTGCCATGTATCTATTTATATGCACCCACACGTATAGGCCTTACAAGGGAATTTAAACCCACAGATGTATGGCCACACCATATTTTACAAAAGTACAGTCAAGCCTCAATGAGACAGAATGGGAGAAATCAAATCATTTTGGATAACCAAAGGTTTTGAATAAACATACAAATCCAATAAAGATGCTGAATTTATAATGAAAAGATCAAATGCCTAGCAGTATAATCGAAATTCAGTTGAGCAAAATTAAGGAAAAAATTGTTCTGGTATTTGAGGTATCATCACATATGAAAATCAAACTTTTGTCAAGACAGTAAATTCTATAAGATGAACACACTATTCAATTTACAAATTATGCCCTAGTTTAAGAAAGGTGGATTTACACAGTTTGCTAGTGGCCCATCACTCTCCATACCATTTTAATATTAACTTTACTAAGAGGGTTTCATTTTATAAATTGTCTGTTCAAAAGCATACATTGGTTCCCTGTTACTGATAGGGTAAAGTTGAAATCATTTATCTTGGCTTTGAGGCTTTCTGCAACCTGGTCACAATCCATCTTCCAATTTTTCTTACTACTTCCACATATGAAATTTATGTTTTAGTCTGACTCATCTATTCACTGTTTCCCAAATGTGCCTTCCACATGGCCATTTCCACACCTTAACACACATTGGTTCTGTCTACCTACAATGCTATACCCCTTTATCTCTGCCTCTCTGAATTTTATCTGTCTTTCAAGGCTCTGTTCAAATCCCATCTCTCTCCTTCATGACTTTTCTGACCCTCTCAGACCATGCTAATCTGTCTCTTTTTTCCTCTTCTAAACTCCTCATAGTACTTATAGTCTATAAGACTCTTTGGCACTTAATATATGTAACATGTATGTGTATACACACACAAACACAAACATCATGTCTGACAAATCACAAAGTAATCTTAAAGACAGAGATTTTGTCTCATGCTTCTGCACGTCCTCCATAATAAGCACGTGGTTTGTACTCAATATATACTGAGGATTGCTGAATTTTCATCAATGTTCTAGTTTTGTTTCTTTTTTTAATTTGAAAGCCTTTAGGATATACAGATGAGAGAAAATTCTCCCTTTCTTATTTTGGCTCATGTAGAAGGCGTCTTCCAAGTAGCAATGGTGGGTACTTGTTTCACTAATAATCATAAAACATTTATGTAGTAATTTTCAAGGTGCTTTCCCCCAAACATGAGGCACATAGTACTATAAGCACTAGTGCTAAGTCCAGTAATTTTTTTTTTAGTATGAGCTGAAAATTTCCAGTAAGTTCTATATTTAGGCTTTAAGCTTAAGAAAACTCTAGCTAAAATAAAAAGTTCTGAAAACTTTCTCTTTGGGGAAAAAAATCATTAAGCTGGGAAGATGCCTAAACTGACAAAGAATTTTCATCACCATCAAATTAGGCAAGGAGCTCTATAGTAGGCTGGAAAATTAAACTGACCTGTGTTATAAGAGCTCTCATGACTGCAAAATTTTCTCTTTCATTTCTCAAAAATACCTTAAATTTCTGATTATTAAGTGAAGTGATAGGATTAACACAGTCATTGCATAAAATACACCTTTTAAAAATGCCACAACATTAAAGATTGCTTATTGTTAGATAGCTTTTTTTTCCTAAATAATATTAGTTATTATCCTACGGTCTTCCCCCCCCTCATTGCATACTTGTGAAAATAACTTTTCACACAAATACATTTTTTCTCTCTCTGTGTAATACCTATAAATCAGCCCTCCCTCACTCAAATCAAAGTCAACTGCAAGTCATGTCATCACATGGTCCTCTTCAGAAATGAAGGACAAACACACTACCTGTAATGGTCTTATTTATTTATAACTGTTTCTCCAATTTTAAGCCTTACTTACACCTTCATGTTTATATTTCCTAACATAGTAATGAATTTAGTGAGCATGATCTTTATTATATCCCAAAGATATAAAATATCATCAAGTAATTAGATTCAAGATTGACCTTGTAGAACGTTTTTGTTTTTGTTGTTCAGTCATGTCTGACTCTTTGTGACCCTTTGTTTCATGGTGTTTTCTTGGTAAAAGATATTTCCTCCAGTTCATTTTACAAATGAAAAAACTGAGGCAAACAGGGTTAAGTGACTTGTCCAGGGTCGCACAACTAATAACTATCTGAGGCCAGACTTGAACTCCAATCTTCCCGACTCCATGCCCAATGTTCTATCCACTGAGCTACCCTAGCTGCCTCCTGTAGAATGTTACTGATTCTCTTACAGTGAATAACAACTGGATATGAGATAAGATAACATAAAAACCTGGAAAATCTTAAAGCCCTGTGTAACTGTGAACTATGACTATAAGTATGAATAGAAGGAAAACTGCCCTGATATTCTAGAGCCAGAGGGTAAAATAGAAATTGGAAGAATCCACCGAACACCTCCTGAAAAAGATCCCCAAAAGAAAACTCTGAGGAATATTGTCACCAAGTTCCAGAGTTTCCAGGTAAAGGAGAAAATACTGCAAGCAGCCAGAAAGAAACAATTTGAGTATTGCGGAAACACAATCAGAATAACCCAAGATCTAGCAGCTTCTACGCTAAGAGACTGAAGGGCTTGGAATTCGATATTCCGGAGGTCAATGGAGCTAGGATTAAAACCAAGAATCACCTACCCAGCAAAACTGAGTATCATGCTCCAAGGCAAAATATGGAATTTCAATAAAATAGAGGACTTTCAAGCTTTCTCAGTGAAAAGACCAGAGCTGAATAGAAAATTTGACTTTCAAATACAAGAATCAAGAGAAGCATGAAAAGGTAAACAAGAATAGAATATGGGACAGGTGTGAGGACACACACAGCCTAAGCTTTATGCACTACTGAGCTTCCTAAAAGTTACTCACTCATTGGGATCATCAAAATAAATCATATAGCCCATTTTAGATCATACTATGTTGACTTCTAAATGAATGCCATGTAATGAATGGCATTTTTAATTTTATCATTTTTATTTAATATTAATAATAAATAATAATTTAATAATTTATTTAATAATTTAATATTTAATAATAATATTTAATATTTCAACATTGGTTTTCCTCATTGGCTTTTTAGAGCTCTTTTGACATTTGGGTTAGTCTGTTCTTTAACGTGTTATTTTATTCAGTATTTTTTGGGGTCTCCTTCAGCAAGTCATTGACTTGTTTTTCATGGTTTTCTTGCATCACTCTCATTTCTGGTCCCAATTTTTCCTCTACTTCTCTAACTTTTCCAAATCCTTTTTGAGCTCTTCCATGGCCTGATACACTTATATTTTTCTTGGAGGCTTTTGATGTAGGCTCTTTGACTTTGTTGATTTCTTCTGGCTCTATGCTTTGATCTTCTTTGTCACCAAAAAAGGAATCTAGAGTTTGAGTTTTAGTCTGCGTTTGAGTCTGAGTTCATTTTCTCTGGCTGTTCATGTTCCCAGCCAGCTACTTGACCCTTGGGCTTTTGTCAGGATATTACTGCTTGTAGAGTAGAGAGTACTTTGTCCCAAGCTTTAGGGTCCAAGCACTGCTGTTTTCAGAGCTACTTCTACTCCACTGTCACCCCAGGCTCTGTCACTGCAGTGCTCCTTCTCCCCCAAGAACCATCAACCAGGACTGCAATACAGATCTAAGCAGGACACAGGAAGAGAATCTGCCTTTGTGCCCACAAAATGCTCCTTGCACTCCCACTCTGATCTGCTGTTAGAATCCTCCCACTCTGTGAGCCAGGGATTCGGCAAATAGCTGATGCTGAGCTCTGGAAGCAGCCTCAGGAGTTTCCTGCTGCTGCCACCACCACCGCTGCACCACTTCCGCCCTCCCAGGTCTGAGGATCAGACCTCTCTGAACTGGATCCCCCAGTTTCCCCCTAATCTGCTCTTTGGCGTTTGTGGGTTGAGAAGTCTGGTAACTGCCACAGCTTACTGTTTCAAGGCCCCAAGGCCTGTTCCGGCTGGCTGATTCTGCGTCTGGTCTGTCCTGGCCCATGCCAGGCTGCCCTCTGTTCTGAGCACCATGCGATAGCCCCTTCCCAGAGACCATCCAGGCTCTCCTGGGCTGGAGACCTGTTTCCCTCTGCTATTTTGTGGGTTCCACGGCTCTAGAATTTGTTTAGATCCATTTTCTACCAGTGTTTGGAGGGATTCGGGGAAAGCTTACACAAGCCCATGCTTTCCAGACGCCATCTTGGTTCAGCACCATCAATAGCCTTTCTTAGCCCTGAATATATAATGTATAATCCTTCTCAGAGAACTATCTAGGCTTGACAACAAATCATAAAACATTTTAAAGGAAATCTTTTTGGTCATTATCCAGTTCCCTAGCATAATGTAGTTGAGCAGGTGGGTTTGGTTATGGATGAAATGAAATAGCTAGAATAAATTGCAGCATCAAGGTCAAGTTACTAAATAGAAAGCTTTAAAATTTTTTTGGGCTATACTCATCCAACATACTAATGCCATATAATTATATATATATAACATAATATATAATATTACATATGTAATAGCTAACTTTTAAATAATGCTTACCATATGCCAAGCACTGGACTAAGAGCTTTGCAAATATCATCTCATTAGCTTTTCACAACAACCTTGGGAGGTAGGTGCAATTATTATCCTCATTTTCATACTAGGAAACTAAGGCAAAGAGAGGTTAAGTGACTTGTCCAGTCATATAGCTAGTAAAATGTTTGAGGCAAGATTTGAACTCAGGTCTTCCTGATTCCTGGGTAGCTAGATGGTACAGTGGATTGAGTACCTGGCCAAGAGTCAGGAAGATCTGAGTTCAAATTTGGCCTCAGACACTAGCTGTGTGATCCTGGATAAGTCACTTACCTCTGTTTTCCTTAGTTTCCTCATCTGTAAAATGAGGTAGAGAAGGAAATGGCAAACCACTTCAGTATCTTTGCCAAGAAAACCCTAAATGGGGTCAGGAAGAATCAGACACAACTGGAACACATGAACAACAACAACTTCCCAACTCCAGGCTCAGTATTCTATTCGCTGAGCCACCTAGCTGCCCTTACAGATCATAAAAACATAATTTTAAAGACAAATAGTCATAAGTAACCCCTAACCAATATTAATTGGACAATACTCAAATCTGATGAAAATGTTTGTATTACCAAATTTAAATTTTCTAATCTATTATTTTCAATTCTATTCAGTGACACTGACCGTCTTGCTGCTCCTCCCACACAAGCTCCATCTCTTGACTCTCTGTAGGTTTTAGCTGTCCTCTATGTCTTGAAATCTCTTCATTTCCATTTCCTGGTTTCTCAGCCTTCCTTCAAGTCTGGGCTAAAATTCCATCTTCTGCAACAAGACTTTCCAATACCCCTTAACACTATCACCTTCCTTCTGCTCATTGGAGATAATCAACAGAGGTCAGGGGTTGTCTTTTGTTTTTCTTTGTATCCCTGGTGCTTAACATAGTGCCTAGCAGACAGTAGGCACTTAATAAACACTATGACTGACCAAAATTAACATTGAGGGGACTTAGAAAGAGCTTTTTGCAGAGATGGGATTTTAGTTGAGGCTTGAAGGAGGCCAGGGAAATTAGTTATAACTTACACGTGCAAAAACTGGGACCATGAGAAGCAAAGGGAGCTGTGCAAAACCACCCATTATTAATGGATAGGGGTTGGAATTCTAACCCAAGACTTCTGACCACTATTCCACGGTTCTTTCCATGATGCTATGCTGTTTTTTTGATCACTGTGGAACGTTACCTCATCAGTTCAATGTGCTATTGAAGGCCAGCAAAATAATGAATGGGTTTATTCACAAATGATCATACATTTCATATTTCATTCATACTTATGAATGAAAAAATTTATTAAATACTTACTTCATGCTGGGCTCTGGGGATACAAATATAAAACCAACAGGCTTTGCTCTCAAAGAATTTACATTCTTATTGGGGGAGAGGAGAGACAATATGTATAGAGGAGGGGAGACTTAGGAGGGGTATTTTGGTCCAAATACTTACAGGAATGCTGAGTAGGATCACAGGGGACTATATTGCCATATGGGGCAGGTAGGTGGCACAATGAATAGACCTCCCAGTCAAGAGTGGGAAGACCAGAGTTCAAATCCAGCCTCAGATACTTATTAGATTGTGACTCTGAGCAAGTCACTTAACCTTGTTTGCCTTGGTTTCCTCATTTGTAAAATAAGCTGGAGAAAGAAATGGCAAACCACTCTAGAATCTTTGTCAAGAAAACTCCAAATGGGGTCACAGAGAGTCAGACATGACTGAACAACAACTACAATAACAACATATTGACCCCCATCCCCATCAGGAACAATGGCAGAGTTGATTCAATCATGGTTCATGGCTCCAGAACCAGAGGGCAGTACAGCAACTCAGAACAGCCTATTGATAAAAATGTTGTGATTGGAAAGGAGAGAGCAAGGGACCACTCAAGTTTTTCTGAAATAGTATTGTGGGAGAGGTGGTCACTCATCAGGAGAAGGAGGATATTAATAGGTATCATCAGACTGTCAAAGGGGTACATGAGACAAGTAAGGTGAGGTCAACTCTATGGTCAACTGGACATAAGGCCAGGAGCATTTGTAGAGTCATGAGATTGGTTTTCTTTTCTTTATAGCTTTGGAAGTCTGTAGTTGTACAGTGTGGTAATTGAAGGGGAAGAACTGGATATAATTATAAATACATAGTACATTGTATTATGTCATTCTATTAATGACTATATTTAGCATTTGGCATAGTCTCTGAATGTTATGTAGGGATATAAACCTCTAAATCTACTAACAAAAAGATATATCATAAAATCTGCTTTTCATTTTCACTGAAATCTGATGCCTGGTTTGGATTTGAGTACAAGATAAAGTAAGGCCACCCCCTTCCTCCTCATACTCACCACATTTTAAAGGTAGAATGAACAGATGCATAAAAATCTAACTACAGAACTGGGATTTTAAACAAATCCATAAACTAACCCAGCCTATGGGAAAACTGCATTTTTCATCTTGGCTAAAATAAGAAACTCAGAAGTTTGGAGTGTCAGATTTCATTGTGGTGGCATTTCCCAAGAGAAGGGGCCTTGGAAGCTCAGTTCTGTAGTTGTGCTTTTGAGTGAGCTCGTTGGGCTACATCAGTTTTAAAGGGGGAATTTACCAAAAACACTATCAAGTTTCACTTTGAAATCTAAAGATTATAACAAAATAAATTAATACCCTGAAGCAAGATGGAGAACTAAAAATAAAGTAAATAACAAATAAAGGGAGACAGAGGTTTGGCGAGA
>JAQQSZ010000812.1:2588-13787 GCA_028646595.1 Phalanger gymnotis | reverse complement strand
TGTATATATGTATGTGTATGTATATATATCTATATATATATAAATATATATACAGAGAGAGAGAGTGGGCATAGGATGAGCTGAAGATGAATAAGGGATGAGAGAGGAATATATTGAGAGAAGGAGATAGGAAGAGATAGAATGGGGTACATTATCTTGCATAAAAGTGGCAAGAAAAAGCAGTTCTGTAGGAAGAGAAGAGAAGGCAGATGAGGGGGAATGAGTGAATCTTGCCCTCATCAGATGTGACCTGAAGAGGGAATACCATACATACTCAGTTGTGTATCTTACCACACAGGAAAGAAGGAGGGAGAAGATAAAAAATGGGGGATGATGGAAGGGAGGGCAGATGGTGATGAAGATAATCAAAAACAAACACTTTCGAAAAGACACAGGGTCAAGGGAGAAGGCTCAATAAAGGGGGATTGGTTAGGAAGAAGCAAAATATAGTCTTTCACAACATGAGTATTGTGGAAGGGTTATACATAATGATACGCATGTAGCCCATGTTGAATTGCTTGACTTCTTAGGGAGGGTGGATGGGAAGGGAAGAGGGGAGAGAATTTGGAACTCAAGGTTTTAAAAAAATAGATGTTCAAAAGTAAAAAAAAAGAAGCCAAAGATGACTGATTCATATTATGGAGACAGGGAAGATCAAAAGACCAATTCAGAAGAGGACAGCATGGACACTATACCCACATCTGAAACATCAAAAGAGAAAGTGAATTGGTCTCTGGACCAAAAAGCATTCCTGGAAGTACTCAAGGAGGACTGTAAAAGCCAAATTACGGAGTTAAAAGAAAAAATGGAAAAAAAATCAATGAAGAAAACAAATCTTTAAAAGGTAAAATCAGGGAATTGGTTAACATAAATCAGAATATAAATGGAGAAAATGTCTCATTGAAAAGTAAAATCAACCAAATAGAAAGGGAGTTAGAGAAGATAAAGGAAGAAAACAAAACATTTCAAATTAGAATTGGACAAATAGAAGCTTATGATTCTATGAGATATCAAGAATCAGGCAAACAAAATCTAAAGAATGAAAAATAGAAGAAAACGTGAAATATATGTTTGGAAAAACAACTGACCTGGAAAACAGATCCAGGAGATATAATCTCTTTGGTCTACTGGAATTATTGGTCTACTGGAAAGCTATGATGAAAAAAAGAGGCTGGACAATATGTCCCATGAAATCCTTAACAGAAATTGCCCAGAGGTCCTAAAATCAGAGGGTAAAATTATCATCGAAAGGATCCATCGATCACCCTTTGAAAAATCTAAAAATTAATTGGAAACTAAATAATCCAATTCTAAAGAATGAGTGGGCCAAGGAACAAATCATAGAAACAATAACTTCATTCAAGAGAATGACAATAATGAGACAACATGGGAAAACTTATTGGATGTAGCAAAAGCGGTTCTTAGGGGGAGTTTTATATCTCTAAATGCTTACATAAAAAATAGATTAAAAGGATATCAATGAATTGGCATGCAACTGAAAAAGCTAGAAAGAGAACAAATGGAAAATCCCCAATTAAATAGCAAATTAGAAATACTGAAAATCAAAGGAGAGATTAATAAAATTGAAACCAATAAAACTATTAAATTAATAAATAAAACCAAGAGCCAGTTTTATGAAAAAAACAAATTGATAAACCTTTGGTCAATTTGATTTAAAAAAAGAAAGCAGAAATTCAAATCACCAGTATCAAAAATGAAATGTTAGAATTCACCTCCAATGAAGATAAAATTAAAACAATAACTAGGAATTATTTTGCCCAATTGTATGACCATAAATTTGACTAACTTAGGGATATGGATAAAAACCTACAAAATATAAATTGCCAGGTTGACAAAGGAGGAAGTAAAATACCTTGATAACCCCATCTCAGAAAAAGAAATTGAGCAAGCCACCAATGAACTCCCTAGGAAAAAATCTCCAGGGCCAGATGGTTTTACATGTGAATTTTATCAAACATTCAAAGAACAATTAATTTCTATATTTTGTAGACTATTTGGGAAAATAGGTGAAGAAGGAGTCCTACCAAATTCTTTTTATGACACAAATATGATACTGATACCAAAACCAGGAAGAGTCAAAACAGAGAAATAAAATTATAGACCAATTTCCCTAATGAATGTTGATGCAAAAATTTTAAATGAAATATTAGCAAAAAGATTGCAGCACCTTATCACAAGAATAATACACAATAACCAGGTAGGATTTATTCCAGGTATGCAAGGCTGGTTCAATATTAGGAAAACTATCAGCATTATTGATCTTGTCAACAAGAAAATGAGCAAAAACCATATGATCATCTCAATAGATGCAGAAAAAGCCTTTGACAAAATACAACACCTATTCCTAGTAAAAACACTAGAAAGCATATGAATGAATGGAGCCTTCCTTGAAATTGTAAATAGCATCTACCTAAAACCATCAACAAGCATTATTTGTAATGAGGATATGCTAGATGCATTCCCAATTAGATCAGGGGTGAAACAGGAATGTCCATTATCACCCCTATTATTCAATTTGGTACTAGAAATGTTAGCTGTAGCACTAAGAGAAGAAAAAGAAATTGAAGGAATTAGAATAGGCAAAGAAGAAACTAAATTGTCACTGTTTGCAGATAATAAGATGATTTACTTAGAGAAACCTAGACAATCAAGTAAAAAAAAAAACTACTTGAAATAATAACCAGCTTTAGCAAAGTTTCTGAATATAAAATAAACCCACATGAATCCTCAGCATTCCTATACATTACTAACAAAGCTCAACAGCAAGAGATAGAAAGAGAAAGTCCATTTAAAGTTACTGTAGATACTATAAAATATTTGGGAGTTTACCTGCCAAAACAAACCCAGGGCCAATATGAACATAATTACAAAACACTTTTTACACAAATAAAGTCAGATCTAAATAGAAGGAAAAAATATGAGTTGCTTATGGTTAGGCTGAGCTAATATAATACAAATGACAATTTTACCTAAATTAATTTATTTATTCAGTGCCATGCCCATCAAACTACCAAAAAGTATTTTACAGAACTGGGTAAAATAATAACAAAATTCATCTGGAACAAGACGTCTAGTGTATCTAGGGAATTAATGAAAAGAAATGCTAGGGAAGGTGGCCTAGCCATACCAGATATTAAACTGTATTATAAGGCAATAATCATCAAAACTACATGTTACTGGCTAAGAAACAGAGTTGTGGAATAGATTAGGTATGCAAGATGCAGTAGTCAACGACTGTATCAATCTACTCTTTGATAAACCCAAAGAATTCAGTTTCTGGGCTACGAATTCACTATTTCACAAAAACTACTGAGAAAATTCAAAAATGGTAGGGCAGAAACTGGGCATAGACCAACATCTTACACCATATACCAAAATATATTCAAAATGGGTTCATGATTTAGGAATAAAGACTGATAGTATAAACAATTTGGGAGAGCAAGGAATAGTTTACATATCAGATTTATGGAAAGGCAAGAAATAGAGAGCATTACAACATGTAAAATGGATAATTTTGATTATGTTAAATTCTAAAGTTTTTGTATAAAATAAAACAGTGCAAAAAAGACTAGGAGGCAAGCAGAAAATTGGGAGAAAATGTTTCAACTAGTGTCTCTGATGAAGGCCTCATATCTAAAGTATACAGGGTACTGAGCCAAATTTATAGGAATACAAGTCATTCCCCTATTGAGAAAGTTGTCAGAGGAAGAAATTAAGGACATCTACAGGCATATGAAAAAATACTCTAAATCACTACTGATTTGAGAAATGCAAATCAGAACAACTCTTAGGTACCACATCTCTCTTGTCAGATTGACTAAAATGAGGAAAATTATAAATTCTGGATAGGATGTGGGAAAATTGGAACACTATTACACTGCTGGTGGAGTTGCAAACTGATGCAGCCATTCTGGAGAGCAATTTGGAACTATGCCCAAAGGGCTACAAAAATGTTCATACCCTTTGACCCAGCAATATCACTTCTGGGGTTGTATCCCAAAGAGATCACACAAGTTGGAAAAGGACCTATATGTACAAAATATTTATAGCAGCTCTTTTTGTAGTAGCAAAGAATTGGAAATCAAGATGATGCCCATCAATTGGGGAATGGCTGAACAAGTTGTGTCATTTGAATGTAATGGAATACTATTGCTATAAGAAATGGAGAAGACAAGGACTTCATAATAACCTGGAAAAACCTACATGATATAATGCTGAGTAAGCAGAGCAGAACCAGGAGAACATCATACAAAACCACAAATATTTGGATTCTGTGATGAATAACTCCGATAGACTTAGCTCTTCTCAGCAATACAAGGTTCAAAGGCGACTCCAAAGGACTCATGAGGGACAGAGCTGTCTACATCCAGAGAAAGAACTATGGAGACTGAATGCAGATTGAGGCAAACTGTTTGCTCTCTTTTTTTTTCTTTTGTTTTTTTTTCTCTTTTGTTGTTTTTTTTTTTTTTGGTTTTGTTTCTTCTTTTTCATGATTCATTCCATTGGTCATAATCCTTCTTTACAACTTGACTATTGTGTAAATAATTTCAATGTGAAGTAATATGTAGAAGATACTTGGATTCCATGCCATCTTGGGGAGGAATGGAGAGAGGGGACAGAAGAAAATCTGGAACTCAAGATCATACAGAACTGAGTGTTGTAAACTAAAAATAAAAAAAAAATCTTAATAAAAAAAGTCAAAGCTATCTGTAATCATATGAAAAATACTCTAAATCACTATTGCTTGGAGAAATGCAAATTAAAGTAACTCTGAGTTACCATCACACAACTATCAGACTGGCTGCTATAACAGAAAAGCAAAGTGACAATTGTTGAAGGGGATGTGGGAAAATTGAGATGATAATACATTACTGATGGAGCAGTGAACAACTCCAACCATTCGGGAGAGGAATTTGGAAATATGCCCTTACGACTGTTAAACCATGGATACCCTTTGACACAGCAATACCATTACTAGGTATGTATCACAAACCTAAAGGAAGGAAAAGGACTTGCATGTAAAAATAAATATTTTAACAGCCCTTTTTGTGGAGGCAAAAACATTAAAAATCAAGAGGATCTAGATCAATTTTGGAATTGCTGAACAAATCATGGTGTATGATTTTGATGGAATCTTATTGAACCATGAGCAAGGAGCACGCTCTCAGAAGAAGAAAAAATAGGTAAGACTTATATGAACTGATGTAAAGTGAAATAAGCAGAAAAAGGAGTTCATCATACATAGTAACAGCAATATTTTCAGATGATCAATTGTAAATGAATTAGCTATTCTCAGCAATACAATGATCTAAGAAAATTTTGAAGTAATTGTAAATGTAAAATACAATTATTTGTAAAGCAATTTTGAACATTTTCTGTGGAATATTATGTAAAAATTGAAAGTAAGCCAGCCAGGCTTCAAATGATTACTGTTATATTTAAGATTTCACATTATTTCTTTTATAAAAAAATAAGTTAAATATAAATAATATGTTTAAAAATAAATTATAATTTATTTAGATATTTAACATAATATAATCATATAGAAACTTATTCTAAAATTAGACTGAAATTTTAGCTAAAGTTTGCAACGTGTTTCTCAACACCACATACATATAGTCTTAATTCTCATTCTTCACAAAAGTTATTTCTATATTTGATTTAAAATAAAAACAAAGTGTAAAATTCTCACTCACACAAATATGTGGTAGAAAATGATAGGAAAACATTACAAATTTTCTTCCTGGTAGATGGAAATTAGTTGTTAAAAATTTAGCAACCTAAGCAAATGATAAAAATGAATAGCTAGTAATTATATAAAATATTTATTTTTCTAATGGTTATTGATAAGCACATTAAATAAAAAATGTATTTAAAGATCAATCATACATATTGTTTAATTTTCACAATTTTTGTGCATGCACTAATTTTAGCAAGAAAAGAGACTCTTTGCACTTGACTTTCTTCTCTTCTGCCGTGGACATATGTGCTACATTCTCAGAAGCACAATGGCCAGTGTTGTCAACCAGTTCATTTGAAAATAATTTAAGTGAGGATAATTTTAAATTGGAAAACATTCTTGGTATTTCAGTGAGAGGCAATGTAAAGTTTATTTCCATAGATCATTTATTATAGTACACATTGGTTCAAGATGGCTTGTAAAGTGCATGGTCAGCAATAATAGTTTAGCTATAGATATTTAGATATATATTATATATGACATATATTATCATTTGTAACAATAAGCATATGCATATTTGAAGTATTGCACATTTATTTTTCTAGCTACTCCAAACTGTCTTGATATTGAGGACAACTATTTTAGTGTTTATTCAGTTACTGCATTAAACTCTGACTGCTTCTGACAAAGCACAATGTCTTCTTGTAATTTCTCAAACTGTCATCAAATTGTTTACAAACAACTATAAGCATTCAATATTTTAGCACAAAGTGATCCCCAATGGATGACCAGAAACAACTACATATCCTCATTTATCTTTTACACTTTACCAGAGTAAGTTTGTTTTTTACTCTCTGTTACCTGTAATCACAGCTCATTCTCTAATTGAAAACTATTATTATCTAAAAATATTAGCATGTGAACATCTTAGAACACTGCTGTGAATTATTAAATGAGAACCACTATATCATGTCATCTTAGCTTGGTGATATATGCACATGCATGCATGTATGCGGTATATATACATTCATGCATGTATACACGATGCACATATATATATATAGGTACATAGTATACATATGCCTATACATATTCACGTGTGTATACCTACACATGCATGCATACTATATCTACATGTGCACACATATACACGTATATGTATATATACACATATATGAGTATTGTGTGTGTATACATATACACGTATATAGATATAGCTATGGATATAGATATAGACATATATAGATAGATAGATAGAGAGATTAAAGTATTACTTAAAAGTCCTTTTTTCCTTCAAATGGAGCTGTTTGTGGCTGAGTAAAGTCTACCTTCCTAAGAATTCTAAGATTTATAGTTACTTTGGCTCAGAAAAAGTTTCAGAATGATTGTTCTAAAACAGGCAGTTGATCTTTATTCTTTAATGTGACATGATGTGGTATCCTGGAAAGATACACAGTCCAGGCATCTAAACTGTTCTCTAATTATGGCACAAAGATATTTTATGTCATTATAGCCTGAAGATGATAATATGATCACTAACCAGAGCCAAATTTGGACGGAGGGAGGGAGGGGGAGGGAGAAAGGGAGAGGGGAGGAGTTGAAAATGACAATTTTAGGAACACATTAGCTAAACTTAAAGTTGGAAGTGATGTATACTACAATTGAAGATCAATTTCATCTAAGCAGAGGAAAAGCTTGAAATCAGAGACTGAGAGAACACTCAGCAGATAGATTAATTTACCCAAGCAGTGTAGATCCATTCAGCTTAGCCATGGAAATATCTCCTCAATGCAAAGGCTATGTTAATAAAGAATCATTGCATTCTTCCTGAGAGAGAAAAAAAGACCACTGAATTTAAAGTGCCAGAGGCATATATTATTTCAAGAATATGGCTTTTCCTCACTCATAATGTCCCTGAAAGTCTTCTCTAAGTTTCTACCTGCTCTCCTCCACAGATAATTATGTTTGTGGGAGAGTATGACCAATATCTATGTATGGATTATGATATATTTATTATTTGTGCGTTTTCTCCAGTATATAGATGATTTTAATACCATTATTATTTTTCTTTACTTTAATAAACTCTCAAAGTTTAAATTCTAAAAAAATACCCATACTATGAGGCACTATTTTTTGTACATGGAAGCATATCAGTGGGGGCACCAAAACTAGACTGTTTACTTGTGCAGAGAGTTGCCAATAACTATGTGTTCATGATTCTTCTCTGGGGACTTTGGACTATCAGTATAAGAGCAACTTGTAGTTACTGAGCCACTTCAGAGAATTACCTGTTGTCCAGAGGCTGTTTATGAGAGATGTCAGGCTCCTTGTTATGGGTGACCATCCTGTGCACTCATTATACATGTATACATATTTATACAATATGCTATATATTTGCATATATGCACACATATATATGTATGCCTGTGTATATATGCATATATACACACATGTACATATATGTATATAAAGTCTCTCATATTATAAAGTTCACTGAGCTAAAAAGAAAATAAGAGAAGAGAGATGGATTTTTCTAATCTCCTTTATACAAATTATGATTTCAACTTGCCTTTTGATCAGGGTCAGGAATTCTGATACTCTGCTCAATTAGGCCAATCTATACATAAAATGACTTTGTTTTTCCAGACCAAAAATCAATTAGGGCACACATTCTGACAATGAATGTTGTATTGATTTGGCAGTGGGACAGAATATTTTAAATCAAACATTGCCTAGAAAATACAGGATATGACATGCCTATTCCTAACCTCAGCTTCACTGTTCTTCCAATACATCTGCAAACTGATCAATCACCAATATTTATTTATTATCTGATACATGCCAGACATTGTCATAACCACTAGAAATACAAAAATACAATAACAGCAATAATAACAATACCGTATCATTTATATGGGCATATGGGTGCCACAGTGAATTAAGCACCAGACCTGGAATCAGGAAGACCTGAGTTCAAATCCAGCTTAAGCCTTTTACTACCTGTGTGGCCCTAGGTGAATCACTTAACCCTGTTTGCCTCTGTTTCCTCATCTGTAAATTGAGCTGGAGAAGAAAATGGCAAACCACTCCAGTATCTCCGCCAAGAAAACCCTAAATGGGGTAAAGTGTTAGACAAAACTTAAATGACTAACACCATGAACAACGATCATTTACATGGCACTTTTAGATTTGGAAAGAGATTTACATATTTCATTTGATGCTTACAACAACCTTGTGAGGCAGGTGTTATTATTATCTCTGTCTTACAGATGAAGAAACTAAGTTTTACAGAGTTAAGTTACTAACTTGACCAGAGTCATGCAGTTATATATCTAAGGGAGAATTTGAATTCTGGGTCTTCCTGATGTAATATCCAACATCATAGCCATATAGCCACTTAAATATAATTAATGAAAAAACCTTTTTTCTCATGGAACTTACATTCTAACAGGAGCAAAGTACATTGCAACCATAGAATTTAGAGCTAGAAGAAACATTGGATATCCTCCTGCCTAGCCCCACCATTTTCACAGATGGACACACAGAGTCCTAGAGAGGTAGAGTCTTGGCTGTGTTCACAGAGCTGGTAAATTAGGTGATATTGACCTTAAAAGTAGATCTTTAAATTCAAATCCATTGGATTTTTTCTTCACTGATACCATTTTAGATTTTGTATATAAATAATATTTTTTGCTATATGATTCTCAAAAGGTGATTTCATATTCTTGATTCTCTTTAATAAGAGACTTTTCATTAAGGTCAAAATTAATTTCAGCTTGAAGTAATCATGTTGGTTATTGATGAACATGAACAAACATAGGATACTTAGTAAGAGCAAGAGAAGCCAAGAGTGAAAAGGGTAGGCAAAATTAATAAATACATAAACAAACAAATACATAGTTGAATGAATACATATTTTTCGTGACTGGAAGGGAAACCTTCCCACTTCAGAGCATCACATCTCAGCTTTTCAGGAGCTATTAGGCCACAATGAGTTGATTCTCAGTTTAGTTTCATGAGCTTTAGAATCCAGCATGTAAATTAAGTTTATGGAAGAAGAGGTCAAAGAGTTACCATTGATCATGCACCTATGCAAGCTCACCCTGAAAAATAAAGAAGCATATAGCTTTATAATATGAAATAAGTTTATACTGATAAAATCAGCAAATATTCAAAGGTTGTTTTGACAGTCTAAAACGCTGTCCAGCCTATAGGAGAGAAATCTTTTGGATGTCAATTTGCTTTTATTTTGCTTTGAGGGTCACCCTGTCTGTGACTGTCTCCTTTTGGTTCACAGCCCAGAATACTTTCACTTACATTGCACATGGAAACAGATTATTGCTCAACATCAAGACTGAAGGAGAAGCAGCAGGACAGAAAATCAACAAAATCTACCCATTCCCGACACTATTACATTTTCTCCTGAATCTGAGGTTTTCTTATTCCAAACATTTGCTGAGTTGAGAAGGTCATGTTCTTCTGCATAATGGATTCTATTAATTAATTATATGGGGCTGAAATATTTATTACTTTTTAAACCTTATGCCCTACTTGTAGACTTATCTCATGAAGAACAGAAGAACTGTCCTATTTACTAAATTAGTTTCAAGGAATCCTCTCTAACAATATGACCTGACAGGTTGTCCCTCCTGACTGATAATACAATGACCATGTTTCTTTAACCAGAAATTTGATCACAGGGTCTCACAAAGGCTATTCATTTTGTAAAGCCTTGTTAAATCTTTTCTTGAAATGTGTACTTTCCTAGCAAAGCTCAGCTATGGGGTTACCACAGTGTTACTAGAAAAGAAAGCTGTCAGTATGATCAGGAAGTGGAATGAGTATTTTAGGCATGATATAGTAAAAATGCTTAATGTTTTAGAGGGGAAAATTGAGGCCCACAGGCATGCTATGACTTATCCAAGGCAAGACATTAAATAGCAGATTTTGGATCCAAAAATAACACTGCTACCCAGTTCCCTCCATCATATTATACTTGTCATAATAATACAGGAGGGTTCATCCACCACCATTTTTAAAAGATAGGTTTAAGTCCCCAAAAGTCTATGTCATTGTAGTAAAACACAGGTGATACTTATAAATCCCCTCTGTGTGATCCCTAGATAGGAAGAACATTGCTAAATAATTCCGATATTATCTCTTGGTCTCCATTTCATCTGTCTCTCTCTTTGTCACTGTCTGACTCTCTGTCATTGTCTCTCTGTCTCTGTCTTTCTCTGTCAGTCTCTCTTCCTATCAAGAAATTATTACACTAATCTCACAACATTTCCATAGATAAGGCAAATGAGACACTGAGTATTCAATCAAGAAATTGTTGTACTTTAGATTTCTTTATAATTTTTTTTAAATTTATTTTTGACATGTTTGATTTTCAGCATTGATTTTCACAGGCGTTTGAATTACAAATTTTCTCCCCATCTCCTCCCCCCCCCACTCCAAGATGGCGTACATTCTGGTTGCCCTGTTCCCCAGTCTGC
>JAQQSZ010000811.1:0-13378 GCA_028646595.1 Phalanger gymnotis | reverse complement strand
TGATATAAAGATCTAAAAAATGAATCAAGCATGTTTTCAATGAATTTACATTCTTTTTAACAGGGAATACAAAGATAATTATATTCCAGGGATAATCCTGGTATACAGTAGAAAGTACAGAATGTTTCAAAAGTCCTGGTGCAGAATTAAGGTAGCAAAGCTTCAAAATGCAACAAAACTTTTGGGACACCTTTGTAAAAATGTGGGAAAGTATTTGTATAATGCATTTTTATAATGCCTCCTATATGCCAGGCACTGCCCTAAGCACTTCACAAACATTCGCTCATTTGATCCTCATAACCACCCTATTGGTTAGGGTTTGGTTGAGGAAGTGGAAGAGGCAAAAGGAAGCTAAGTGACCTATAGAGTCATAGAGAAAGGAAGTGTTTAATGCCAAATTTGAACTCAGGTCTTTTGATTACAGAACAGGCACTCTAACCACTGAGCCATATACCTTGTTGCCTCATCCTTGACGTTATGGAAAAGGGAGAGATCAAACCAGAGTACTTTAGGAAAATTTAAAGAGGGAGTAAACATCACCTGGAGGGAAAGAGAGTCAGGAAAACTTAATGGAAGAAGTGGAACCTGAGGGGAGCCTTTAAAAAGGAAGACAATGAGGAAGATGTGTATTTTGGGTACAGGGGACAGTCCAAACATAATGCACAAATATGAGAGATAACATATCAATTCTGAGGAATCGTTAGTAAGCCAGATTGGATAGAATGTAGAGACTAAGAAGGTAAGTAACAAAAAAATATGACTGAAAATGTAGGTTAAAACCCAATTACTGAAGCCTTTAATAATGATGATGATAATGGAGATAGCACTTGAAGGTTTATGAGTTACTTTACATATGTAATCTTAATCTTCATAAGAATACTTCATACTTCTTCATAAGAACACTGTGAAGTCACTGATATTATTATCCCTACTTTGCAGATGAGGAAACTGAGGCAAAAGAGGTTAATGTGGCTTGCCCAGTGTCACATTGCTGGCCAGGGTCTCAACTCAGACCTCCCTTACTCTGAGTCTAATGTTACAACATTGTAACAACAATGCAGCTTGTAGCTGCTGTGGAGGTGTAAGGCCATGTTACACCAGCACACAGGAAGGTTGCCAGTGCAGGTTCTTTTAATCTATTTTTCTAAGGAAAGCAACTTTAAGAGGTTTACAGTCATACGTATGTCATTCACTTAGTTTGGGGAAAAAACTAGCACCCTGAACTTCAGAGAGTATACAAGCAGAAATTATATAACCAGAGCAAATAAACATAAACCAGCAAACAGGCTTCAAACTAACTATATCAGTACATACAGTCACCAGAAAGAAGCATCAGCATCTGGGTTTTTCAAAGCCAGAGGGATGAGGGGAGAGGGTTCTGTGATGGCTACCCAGAGTCTTGTCTGGTCAAATCACATGACACTCTTCCAGTGAGTGAAAGTCCCAAGCAAAATGCTAACCGTAGAGTATATATACCTTTCTTCAGGCTCAGAGGGCACAACCATGTGACTCAAACCCATGTGAACTAGGCATTCTTGTGACTTAAGAAGGTGATCCAAGACTCTTGATTCAATCAAAGATTCCTGTTTGAAACAAAGGCAAGACTTATCAAAGGCACTTGATTACCTCAGTAAAACAGCAAAAAGTCCCACTTTGCTTGCCATTACATTTGAAATGCAAGACTCATCAAAGGCACTTGATTACTTTAGCATTCCAAAAGAGAAAACAGTAAAAAAAAAAAGTCCCAACCTGATTACCATTACAGCCATCTATTTTAAATTCCAGGCTAAGGAATTAATAGGGGCATGTAGGTGGGATGGTGGATAGAGTACCCTGCCTGGAGTCAGGAAAATCCGAATTCAAATCTGGCCTCAGGGACTTACTAGCCCTGTGACCCAAACACTTAACCCCATTTGCCTCAGTTTCCTCATTTGTAAAATAAGCTGGAGAAGGAAATGGCAAACCACTCTGGTACATCTGCCAAGAAAACCCAGAATAGGCTGATAAAGAGTCAGATGAGACTGAAATGACTGAACGACAAAGAAATTAATATTTTGACCTATTAGTCACGGGAAACCATTGAACTTTGAGAAGGGACGTGACAGAATTGTAGGTCTGGAAACCAATTAGAAACATACGCATTTATTACTTGCTTGCCTTATGCAAAAAGAAGGAACAGAGAAGAGTCTCTCTCCAAGGAGCTTGCCAGTAGTAGTCCCTGACAAGAGGACTGATTAGTAGAATATAATATGCTAGACTGGGAGTCAGCAGAGACATGGGCTGAAATCCTGACACTAATAGCCATGTGACCATGTGCAAACTGCTAAAATTTCTCTCAGCCCTAGTTTCCTCATCAATGAAATGAGAGTAATTATTCCAATGGTATCTAATAATAATAGCTAACATTTCTATCATGCTTACTATGTGCCAGGCACTGTGCTAAACCCTTTCCAGTTATTACCCCATTTGAGCCTGACAACGGTACTAGGAGTGGAATACTGTTAGTCTCACTATAAGGCTAACCATGATAAGACAAAAACATGATAAAAGAAATTATGAATCTGAGAAATTTTAAGAGACTTTAAGATTTGTATGAATTGATATATACTCGTAAGAGCTTAGTAAGGAGAACTATTATCCCTACTTTATAGTTAAGGGATATGCCCAGGTTCACATGGCTAGTATGTGTCCGAGGTAGATTAGAACTCAGGTTTTTCTGATTCCAGTCCCAGCATGCTATCCACTGCCCTGCCAAGCCACCCTTTGTAGTGTTGTCATGAGATTCCCATGAATTAATTAATAGAAAGTGTTTTGTGGACATTACATTCTATGTAAATCCCAGTTGTTGTTATAGCCCAGGAGGGATTCATCAGGGCCTCCACCAGGGCATTGCCTGTGTCAATGGAAAGAATGGGGTTGAGTTGAGAGAGATCGTGGAGGTAGAATTAACAGGACTTGGCAACTGATTGAAAGTAGAGGCTGAGGGAGAGAGAAGAGTCTGTTAGAGTCTGGGGATGCCTTACTTGAAAGCAGGAACAGCTGTGCCCCAGAGGCCATGCAGCTGCTTATGATTTTGTGGGCCGATTTAAGAGGCTTCAGGGTGTACCCATAGTGCTGGTGTTAGGTATTGTGGGAGAAACTTGGCCTGGGGTGTATGGAAGGAGGTTGGAGCATATGGCTTGGGATATTTTTTCTTTCCAATTTTATTTTATTTACATCACTGTCATTTCCCCACCTCCTTCTCCTCCAATTCCCCCAGAGAACTCACAGGGAGGCAGAGTGCCCCAGGGAAAAGACTGTTAGCTTTTGGAGTCAGAGGCCCTGGGCTCCAGTCCTGTTTCTTTCACTACTTGTGTGACCTCGGGCCTCAGTTTACTTATCTAAAAAATGACGGGGCTAGACTAGATGGTGGCAAAGGTCTCTTCTAGTGTTAAGTCTATGATCCTTCCCTTGTAAAAAGAAGTACAAAAGACGGAAACCACAGTGGAGACATTTAAATATGAAAAACCAACGGGTAAAAGTAAAACAGAATAAACCAAACTGTTGACCTTGCCTGCTGATGAATACCCTCATAGTCCTCTACTGAAAGGGAGGGAGGTATGTTTTGTCATTAGTCCTCTGGCGCCAATGGTATCAATCTAAATTCTGGTTTTTTGGTGATGTTTTCCTTTACAGCATTGTGACTCTTTTGTACATTGTTATCTTGATTCTCTTTATTGTGCTCTTATGAGTATATGTCAATTCTTACAAATCTTCAAGTCTCTTAAAATTCCTCAGATTCATAATTTCTTTTATCATGATTTTGTCTTACTATAGTGAGACTAAGAGTATTTTACTACTAGTAGAATACTAATAGTATTCTACTGTATAAATATTCCATATTTTGTTTCACCATTAGGGGGGCATCTATCCCATTTCTAGTTTTGGGATTCATTTGGGTTTTGGGTTATTGTTTTTGCTAACATAAGAAAGTAGTGCTACAAATATTTTAGTCTATATGTGAACTATCTCTTTGTCTTTGACTTCTTTGGAGGGGTAGGCCTAATAATTTTTCACTGGGTCAAAGGACATGAACAAGTTAGTCAGTTTTCTAGCAAAGTTCCAAATGTTTATCATTAAAAGCTGGACCAATTCACAGTTCCACCAATAATGTATAATCTTGTGCCTCTCTTCCTTGTCTAATGTTAACTGTTTCTGTCATTTTTGCCAATTTAATGGGCAGAAGGAGAAACTTCAGTGTTTTAATTTATACGGTTCATTGATTATTGTCAGAGCAGTTGGCAGTGGAATTCAGGGCAGATCATCAGACAGTGAATGATAGAAGTAGAGTGTGTTTATGAGAATCAATGAGTATGAAGGAATTTGGGGAGCTTAGAGTCCTGGTTATTTATGCCAAGTATCACAGTTTGTTATGGTTGGCATCCATACCCCTGACCAAAGTTTTAGGATGTAGTACAAGTATGAGTATGTGCACTAGGCTATTGTGTTATATCGTAGATCTTGGTACCTCCCACAAAGACTCACAGGTGAATCCTGGGAAGCTGTGGTGAACAGTTTATATTGCATAGGAAATATGAATGTCAAATTGTTAAACTTGCTATAGTCTCCACTAGGGAAGAGGAGATTCCTAGACATGAAGTTAGGTAAAAATAAAGGGACCTAGAACAGGGGGAATGAATGAAAGCAGCTGACTACAAGTGGCATTTCTTAATAAAAAGAATGATGATTTCAAGGTCTTGAATCTGGATGGTCCTGACGGTGGCAGGGCCATCAAAAGAATTAGAGCAGTTGAAAGGAGGGAAAGGTTTAGGGGCAAAGGTGATCATTTCAGTTTTGAGCATAAGTATAAAGTTGAAAAAATCAGCTTCACGAGTACAGGATAGGTAAACATGGCTGAACAATATCTGTTTAAAACATGTTGGTTTAGAGGATGGTACGCTCAATACGAGTCAACTGAATAACATGGCAGCCAAAAAAAATTAAAAAGTAATATGAGTCTAAAAAACTTCATTTAAAGGGCAATAGTGAGTTGAATGTTAGATGTGATAGTCCTGCTGGCCTCGAGCCATACTGCATCTGGAGTATTGTGTTCAATTCTGGGTGGCACATTTTTAGAAGGGGTGTTGACAATTGGTACATATGCAGAGGAAGGAATCATCAAACTGAAAAGAATAGGGGCCATGGCATGTCAAGACTTAAAAGACTGGAGATGTTTAACCTAGAGAAGAAGATCTTTAAAGGATTACCCGATAGTTATCTTGAAGTATGTGAAAAGGGGCTTAGATTTATTCTGCTTGGCCTCAGAAAGCAAAACTAAGAGCCATGAGTAGAGAAGCCAGGTTTGGCTTTAATGGAAGGATAAATTTCTTGACTACTAAAGCTATTCTAGAAGGAAACAGGCTGCTTAGGAGGTAATGGGTCTCATTCACTGGAGAATTTCAAGTAGAAGCTAGATGATCATATATTATCAATATGTGTGTGCATAGCACCTTTCATGAGACTGAATATTCAGAGAAATTTTTTAAAGAAGACTATTTACTTAATGCTGAAATATAGGATATTGTTTTTATTTATCAAACTGAAACTTAACCAAACTTGAGCTTAATATACATGTATGTATGCATACATATATATATATACACATACGCATATGTATGCATGCATATATATGTGCTTATATATACACACAGAGATATATATGTTTATATTTGTACTTCAAGGTTGCGCGTTTATATGTGTGTGTGTGTGTGTATACATATATATTCATTTACATACAGCAAGGTGATAATTGAACTTATGACAGCTGTTGAGATCACCAAGAAAGAGGGTAGAGAAAAGAGAATGGAATATACAGGACTGAAATTTGTTAGATACCCACGGTCAGGAGAAGCAAGATTGTATTGGTGATGGAGATTAAGGAGAAAAATTTTGACCATAGAGCCCACAGTTCTATTACTGATGTACTTTGTAACTCCCAATAAGCTAATTAATCTGTCTTTTCCTTTTGACCTTTTCTCCTCCTTAAGTGAGTTATGCTGATTCTTTCCATCTACCACTTTGGAAAAGTTCTAATTGTTAGGGAGTTTTTCCCTTATAGAAAAGTTTAAGTTTGCCTCTTTGCAACTTCTATTCATTAGTCCCACTTCTATCATCTTGAGACCAAGGCACATCAAACCTAATTCCTATTCTTTGTAATAACCTTTCAGACATTTGAAGCAGTAGATTCTCTTCTTCCAACTACAATATTTTGAGTTTAATTAAGTTCCTAGGTGCTCTCTTCCCTCTTTCTTCCTCCTACTGTCCTTTAGGAAGATATTTCTATGGTCTTCATTCATCATTATCTGTGGTCTTAAACCCTAGAAATCAGTAGGTGTGTATTCCATTCTGTAGTATTGACACAGATATAAATTTCAATAAGTACTTATTCGAGATAGGAAATTGCAAAACAAAACCCGTATTGACCCATTGGTCTTAGTTTTTCATAATTCAACTGTATCTTAAGCATCTGTTCAGTTTTTTGTTAACTTTAAACACATGTACAATTATTGACTTTATTGACTTTTAGACAATTTTCATTGCAATTATGTGAGGAAGTGTCTTGTAAACTCTGAAGTGCATATGTTTTCCATGTTTTTTTCTCCTATAGGAATTGCTTATTTGGGAGGAGTATGCAGTGCTAAGAGGAAATGTGTACTTGCAGAAGACAATGGTCTCAATCTGGCATTTACAATTGCTCACGAACTGGGCCACAAGTAAGCATTACACTCTTAATTCTGCCTCTTAAAATGCTTTTGTAAATATAATTCATTCACTTTGATATAAGTTCTTAAAATTTGTATTTTAAAATACTGTTATTCAAAAATTCTATCTTTTTACATGGGATCAATTTTGAAAATGTATTCTATATGCATCTGTCTCAAAAGAAAAACTATGGCAACAATTTATAAACAATTAAGAAGTTCTGGTTAGTGAACAGTTTTATCCTCATCTTGAAGGTCTTGAATTCATAGCTTTTTGCTTGTTTTTAAAGCCAAACAGCAAAAAAGAATAGATATTCATTTGGGTTGACTTGGACAGCATCCTATGTAATGAAATAATCTTTTGCCATGTGAATGAATGATTACTACAATTTACTCTATTATTTCAATTGATGGGATAATTCTTTCTACTTCTAACATTAATTTTCTTTTCCAGATTCTTTCTAATAAAACCCAAATTACTGAGTATAGACTCAATTCTAGCTTCTAAGAGAATGTCCTAGATTTAAAGAAATACTTATTTCCCACCTCCAAGGACCCAATGAAATGGACTCACAGAATGTTCTCATTTGAAGTGACCTTACAGCTTGGAGAGTCTAATCTCTTCATTTTGCTGGTAATGAAACTGTGGGTCAGAAAGATTAAGTGATTTGCACAGTGTTTAATAATTCTTGCTTGACAGGAAACGAGGTTCCTTTTAGGGTTAGGGTTAGAGCGCATTTTAGGGAGCTCTAAACCTAGTAAACTTCTTTTGTCATTGGCTTTTTTTTTCTGGTACCACTAGAAAGTTGTGGCATTGAAAGGACTGATACAGCTAAGATTTATTGTTTCCATTTTTTGGCAACACAAAGTTATTGACTGTGACTGATTAATATTAAAATCGTAAAACATGAGAAACAACAAATGATCTCCAGGTTTTGGGGTAAGAAATAAGAATAGATAATCTTATTGTAGATGAAACTGCAATTTTTGTTGTAAAGATAACAAAAAAGCAATCTTTCTTTTTTCATATTTTTTATTTTAAAATTAAATACAGATTGAGAAAGGAAAAAAATTGTCTTGTGCACAGCAGACCATAGAAGAGGATTCAATATAAAATAATAAATTTCATTTCAAGAAAACCTACATAGTAAATACTACATATTGTTTTCAAAGCTGCCCAGTTTTTCTTTGCTTCCTTGTTGGTTTTCTTTTGTTCTCTGCTGTGTACTTTTTACTTTATTTTTTTTCCTATCCCACGCTAAAGAAGGCTAAAATAAAGTGCGGATACACACACACACACACACACACGCACACACACAGATAGATATCTATAAACATGTATACACATATACACTCATACACATATGTAAGACCATACTACGTTTATTTCCACCTGTCCTCTGTTTCCGTGAAGGTGGACAGCATCTTCCTTTATAGGCTGAAGTCTTTTCGTGTTTTTCTAAATCAACCACCACATCATTTCCTATGCCAAAGCAATATTCCAACCCAATCACATCCTGAAAGATTTTTGTGATGGTTTTTCCCCAAATTTTCTGCATTTCTTCTATTCTTATCTGCATAGGCTTTATTTATACAAGAAAATTTTAATTTAAAATAATCAAAACTACCCTTATATTTCAACAATGCTCTCTCTTATAATATAGTTTGACATCTGATGCTGCTGAATCTACTTTCTTTTAAATCTTTTTTCCTGGTTTCTTTGAAGTTCCTGACTTTTTGTTCTACCAAATGAACTTTGTTATTATTTTTTCTAGCTCAGTAAAAATAATTTTTAATAATTTAATTGGAATGACATTGAATAAGTAGGTAAAATTGTCACTTAAAAATTATATTGGTTTTACCTATCCATGAACAATATTACTTCAGTTATTTAGATCTGACTTTATAAAAAACGGTTTATGTTTATGTTCATATGGTTCCTGTGTCTGTTTTGGCAGGTATACACTCAGGTATTTTATGCTGTCTAGGTGTTTTAAATAGTCTAAAACAATACTGAATAATATTGCTGACATCTAGTGTAGTTTCTCTGTTTTTCACTTTTGGTTAAATCTATTTTAACTTTAACTTTGTCTGAGATCATGATTCCTATCCCTGCTATTTTTATGTAATAAATTCTACTCCTGCCCTTTATTTTATCTTTGTATGTATCTTCCAATTGTCTAATGTTTCCTGAAAGGAGCATATTGTTGAATTCAAATTTTTAATCTGTTATCCATTTATATTTTGTGGGTAAATTTGTCCCATTCACATCTAGGCTACAATTACTTGTTTTTGTTTTGTTTTGTTATTTTTTTCAAGGTAATTGGAGTTAAGAGACTTGCCCAAGGTCACAGAGCTAGTAAGTGTCAAATGTCTGAGGGCAGGTTTCAACTTGGTTCCTCCTGACTGCAGAGCCAGGTGCTCTATCTATTCTGCCACCTAGCTGCCCCTGCAATTACTTGTTGTATATTTTCCTCCTTCCTATTTTTCCTCACTATCCTTCTTGCCCTATTTGCCCTATCTCTTCTCACTCCTCTGCTTTACTTCTACCTGCTACCTTGCCCTCCTGTTCCTTAACCTACACACCCCTCTAAAAGTCCTTCCCTTATTTGCTCCCCCCACACTATCCCTCTTATTTCTTTCTGAATTTAGAAAACTTTTACACATACATGCATATATACATACATGCATACATCTCTATCTCTCTATTTCTCTAATTCCCTCTTTAATCCATTCCTGGTGAGAGTAACGTTACAGTACTACCCACCCCTACTAGCTTCTTCTTATCAATTTTTCCTTTTATGCCTCATTTTTATGAATTACTCCTTTTTCTCTCTCCTTAATCATCCCATCATATTCAGCTCAGCCCAAACCTTTCTTTCAAACTACCCAAATAATAATGACAATCATAAGAGTATCGTTAATATTTTCACATATACAAAGTAAACAATTTGACCCTACTGAGTTCCCTATAATTGGTCTTTAATGTTTACCTTATATTTCTCCTGCGTGTTGTTTGTCTAATTTTCCCTTAAATTCTGGGGTTTTGTCACAAAACGTAAAAGTCTAAGTTTGTTATGTGCCCATTTTTTTTCATTCAGGATTATACTTAACCTTGCTGGATAAGTTACCCTTGGTCATAACCCCAGTGCTTTTGCTCTATGAAATATAGTATTCCAAGACCTACAGTCCTTCTACATAGTAACTGCTAGGTCTTATGTAATCCTTATTGTAGCTCCGTGATATTTAAATTGTTTTTTTCCTTTACTTCCAATATTGTGTCCTTAACCTGGAAGCTTTAAAATGTGGCTGTGATATTCCCTGTGAGTTTTCCTCCTGGGATCTCTTTCAGGTGGTGATCAGTGGATTTTTTTTTCCATTTCTGTTTTGCCTTCTTGTTCTAGAACTTCAGTGCAATTTTTCTTGATAATTTCTTGTAATATTTTATCAAAGTTCTTTTTTATCGTAATTTTCAGATAGTCTGACTATTCTTATATTTTTTCTCCTTCATCTGTTTTCCAGGTCAGTTGTTTTTCTTATGTTTCATCTTCTCTTCTATTTTTTTCATTCTTTTGACTTTGTTTCATGATTTCTTAGTATTTTAGACTGTCATTAGCTTCCTCTTGCCCAATTCTTGTTTTCAAGGAATTACTTTAAGTTTTTGATTCTCTATTTCAAGTTGGTTGACTTTCTTTTCATAATTTTCTTGGATTGCTCTTTGTTTCCTATTTTTTTCCTCAATCTCTCTTATTTAAAGTCCATTTTGAGTTCTTCGAAGAACTCTTTTTGTGCTATGGACCATTTGACATTTCTCATTGGAAAAGGAATGGCTTTTGTAGTTCAGTTATCTTCTTCTGAATGTGAACCCAGCTCTTCTCTCTCCCCACAATAACTATCTGTGGTTAGGTGCCTTCACCTTTGCTTACTCATTTTTTTTTTGTTTTGTTTTTACCAGTTATCGGTTTGACCAAGTTATAGTCCCGAGGTATGGGGAATGATGCCCCAAGCTTCAGGTCCTTCTGTTTTTTCTGTGATCTTTCTTGAGTCCCACCTTAGGCTCTCCTCTCCACTCCTAAGCCATGCTAGGTCCCCCAGTCCCACTATCCCACAAATAATCTTGCTCTGCTGTCCCTCAGATGGCTGCAAACTATAGCTGTCTTCTCAACCCAGGGACTTTGCTGTCCTGCAGGTGCCCACAGCCAGTAGGGGCTACTGCACTCACCAGATGTGTGCTAGCTCCTTCTCCCTGCAACCACAACCTGGGAAGGGTCTGGTCAGCACAGCTGTGCTTCATGACTATGGAAGGTCCTTCAATCTTCTACTCAGCTGTCAGACCCCCACACTGTCTGCCAAATGAAAGTTTCTAAGGTGGAGCCTATCTCTCAACCCAGTTGTCCCTAGAGCTTGTTGTTTGTTGATTCTTAGGTGTTGGTTTGGGGGTGTTTGCACTTCACTCAGGTGGAACCACTGCCCCTGAAGGCCAGGTATTTCCTGAGGTTTTCTCCTGGTATCTCAGGAGGACAACTGCTTTACCCCCATGTTTATTTCTGCTACTCAGAGGTGATGTTTTGTCTTTTTGTGTGTGTGGAGGAAATTTGAGGAACTGAAAGTTTTCTGACCTATTCCACTATCCCAGAATCCTCTCCTCCATCTATCTGTTTCTGATGAAGCTAAAAATGAGCAGCATCTTAGAAAGATCATATGAGAGATCTGAAAGAGACCTCAGAGTCTATTTAGTCAGATCCCACTCATTTTACAGATGAGGAAACAGATGAAGAAGCTCAGGGAGATTTTGGGACTTATTTGTGGTTATCTAGGTTATGGTGTCTATTTTGACCCAATTATTTAATTGTTTGGAATATAACCTCAAAGCATTGCGATTTTTTAAAAAGAACAATGTAGTCCAAGATTTTTATAGCAACATTATTTTTAATATGGGGAAAAAGGAAACTACCTAAAAGTCCAACAACTGGGGAATAAATATATTCTGTCATATTCACATATGTAAAATATTAATACAATTAAGATAGATAAGTGTAAGGAATGTAAAGAAATATGGAAAAAACTATGATACTGCAAAGTGAAAAAATGTCAAAAGAACTGAATATGCAGTATGATAATGGAAGATGATTAATGAAGAGGAAGGATTCTGGTAAACACTGAGAAAGTCTGAAAAGCCATGACATTTAGTGTGTTAAGTTCATCTATATAATAACTTCAAAGTAAATTTCATCGTTCATAATTATTTTAATATTAAATTTGCTATAAATCATTTATCAAAAAAAGCAGAGAAATGTGGAAGAGCAGAATGAAGTTTTTATTTGCATCAAGCACATTATATCATGGTAGAGTTGTTGTTGTTTTGCCAACATGTGGAAGACAATTTGTTCTTTCTTCACTTGAAAAAATAAACAATGTCTTCATTGCAGAGCAAGAAATCAGTTGCCCTTCATGCAGAATTTATAATCTCCACTATGAAAGAAATAACTGCATCAATGATTAATGTGTCTAAACCATAGGATCATAGGACCTAGAGCTAGAAGAGATGGTAGACATCTAGTTCAACATCTTCATTTTACATATGAGGAAAACTGAGACCTAGAGAGATGAAATGACTTATCTAGAGTCTCTCAAGTAAGTAGTAGAGCCGTAATTCAAACTTAAAGGTATTTACAACAAATAAAATGGTGCTGCATATTTGATTTTTGGACTTCCGAAGTTCCTTCTAAAGGAATTATTCCCGTATGAATCACAAAGAGAAGATAGTTTGGGTTTGACAAGTGTTTGGAAGCTATCACATCCCAGAGACATTCTGTAGGAACACTTCTCCTGTTGATTATTTTCAGATTAAGGGTCAAAGGTTCCTAAGTATGCTAATTCACTAATTACCAAAACATATATTTTATTTCTTTGGCCAGTAATGGGTGATTTTGTTCCTGATGGCACTGATACATAATCCTTATTATTCCTAGGAGAATAGGAAGTTGCTTTTTCCTCAGAAGGTATAAATACACCTTATAGGGAAAAAAGTCTCATGCTAACTATAAGTCTAACTGTCCATTAGTTCTTCTTTCCTTTCTCCTATGTCACATCCATCCACCTTCTACTTGCTTAATATGTATTTGGATTCTTTATTAGTATCGTAAGGTCTAGAGCTGAATTAAGCTATTTTCTTAGGTTTACCTAGTTAGTTGTAGAACTGGGATTTGAGCCCAAACCTACAGATTACTTGTCCAGAGCACTTACACTTCATCCTCACTGGTAAGCTGGAAATAGAAAAGCTTTATTCCAGTCATTTCACCTTTTCATCTGACACAGAGACTAATTTGCTCTTAGTAGGTTATTCATTGTCTATAAAACCAAAACTAAAACAAAACAGGATGTAATATTTGAAACAGCTTTCTGACTCTCCATACATGTTCAGTCTGAAATTCTTAGCTCTACGGGGCCCCATAAGACCATTCTTGCTACTACAGTTATCCCTTCCCCATCACAACTTCCTCCATTGAGGTTTTGATATAGGTTGGCATAATAAATTAAAGGGGAATTTTGGGGAGTTTTGCAAAAGCACAGATGACCCATGAAGGTCAGCAGACAACAGAGAATAAGTTTAGAAACTCAAATGCATGGGGGGCGGA
>JAQQSZ010000810.1:438-13956 GCA_028646595.1 Phalanger gymnotis | reverse complement strand
AACCGCAAACTCAGTCCTGCAGCTTTTCCCGCTAACCTTCTCTGTTGTCTTTGCTCTTTGTGGGTTGAGAGGTCTGGTAGATGCCACAGCTCAGTAATTCAGGACTGTAGGGCACTCCCCACTCGGCTGCTGGTCTGGTCAGTCCGCGCCGCGCACGCTGGGCTCTGCTGGGCTCAGCTCTGCTCCCCTCAGCTGGGAGCTCCGTGCAGGACAGACCTTACCCAGAGACCATCCAGGCTGTCCTGGGCTGGAGCCCTGCTTCCCTCTGCCACTTTGTGGGTTCTGCAGCTCTAAAATTGGTTCAGAGCCATTTTTTTATAGGTTTTTGGAGGGACTTGGTGGGGAGCTCACGCCAGTCACTGCTTCCCAGCCGCCATCTTGGCTCCGCCCGCTCATTCTTTATTCTTTGTCTGAGATGTATATCCTTATTGTCACTGTAGATAATGTCTGGTACTCTTTTTGCCCTTCAGGAACCAGAGCCTGAAACTGAAGCTGTAAGTTCCAGCCAGGAAATTCCCACAATGCCTCAGCCAATAGAAAAGGTTTCAGTCTCTACACAGACCAAGAAGTTAAGTGCCTCTTCTCCAAGAATGCTGCATCGGAGCACACAGACCACTAATGATGGAGTGTGTCAAAACATGTGCCATGACAAATACACCAAAATCTTTAATGATTTCAAAGACCGAATGAAATCTGACCACAAACGAGAAACTGAAAGGGTTGTACGGGAAGCACTGGAGAAGGTAATCCTGTCTTTGACGTCTGATTGGTGTAGCTTGTTTTCAGAAAATGTTGCTTAGTATGTGAACAGCATTTCCTGTGGTGGTTGAACTACTTGTATATACACACCCTCTGGGCCACAGATTTACAGCTGTGTATATCACCCACTTAGGATTTTTTATACTAGACTTAATAATAACTTTATACTCCTGATTTCTTCTTACATGTTAATGAAATCAAGAGAGTGGTATTTGGGTAACAGTGTATGGATTCTGTTTGCCAGGTTGTGTAGCCAATGTCAATGTTAACTGATATGTTTGGGGCTTGATTTTTTTTTTTTCCTATTAGCTGCGTACTGAAATGGAGGAAGAAAAAAGGCAAGCTGTAAATAAAGCTGTGGCCAATATGCAGAGTGAGATGGACAGGAAATGTAAACAGGTAAAGGAAAAGTGTAAAGAAGAATTTGTAGAAGAGATTAAGAAGCTAGCAACACAGCACAAGCAACTGATTTCCCAGACCAAGAAGAAGCAATGGGTAAATATTAATTATAAGTATTTTTCATCATTTTATTGAAAACCTACCTCTTATGTCCCATGTGGGCAAACAACAACTTTTCTGTGAGGCATTTGGGAATTGCAGTGCTGAATTGATCAGTTGCATCTTTTCCACAAACTTCCTTTTGTCAATCATTTGTTTAAAAATCAGTTTAATTATTTTACATTTGCATTTGTTACAGTCTCTCACTCCACCATTTAGTATCCAGTTACATACTGTGTTTGTTAGTGTCTCCTTGTTTTACCTTGATTAGTCTTATCTCTCTAGCTAAATGCTGAGCTCTTTGATGACAATAATGATATCATACGCTTCTCCTGTATCCCTTACTGTGTTGAATATAGAGTAGACTCTCATTGTTTATTTATTGAGTGAGAAAACACAGTTTGCCTGCAACTTCCAAATTTTTATTGCCTTAAGTTTACTTCATTTCTTGAAGTTTTGTTGCCACTTTCTTTAATTCATTTTGCTCACTTTCAGCTTCTAAAATCTAAGGGGAATATTTTAAAACATTTCATAAAAATCTTTATGAAAAATGAATATTGAAAATTAGTTAGGAAATCTTAGGAGAAGCAGATAAAGGAGCCTACCAAGATGCAGCTGTCAGACAGGTTAGTGGAAAAAACTGAAGGGGTGGGGGATGAGCAAAGAGAGCAAGATGGGGGCTAGGAAGCAGGCAGGATGCTTGGAAGC
This sequence comes from Phalanger gymnotis, assembly GCA_028646595.1. Classification (NCBI taxonomy): domain Eukaryota; kingdom Metazoa; phylum Chordata; class Mammalia; order Diprotodontia; family Phalangeridae; genus Phalanger; species Phalanger gymnotis. The sequence continues at coordinate 11,991 of JAQQSZ010000810.1, read as the reverse complement.
TGTGCTGTCATAACAGTTCTGACTTCTTGCAGGGATGGGGGTAAGAGAGAATGGACCCAGTAATCTTAAATGATGATGACATTCAACAGGCTAATCAGAAGAAGGAGATCCCCAACAGTAACTGAAGAATCAGGGAAAAGGAAGGCTTGAAAAGAAAGAAAGAAAGAAGACTGGTGTTCTTCACTGTCTGGTAGTAAGATATCCAGGAAAGATGCTAGACAAATATTAAAGGAGAGAACTTGAATAGATGCACGTCAGGTACCTAGACATGATTGTTAAAATAAGATAAGTACTCCCAATAAAGTATAGTGAGACACCCTTTAAGAAGAAAGATAAAATAGGTGATATATGTTTTCAAGGATTCTCTCTGAGACACTTAAAGATATGGGTAGGAAAGAGCCCAAGAAACTCCAACTGTAGCTATAAGAAAGAAATAATAATGGCTTTCCTAAAGTTGGAACTGCTGAATAGAGTATGATCTCTTAGATTTTATAAGTGGAAGGTCACTGGAAAATTTCAAAAGAACAATTTTATTGAAATAAAAAATAATCAAAATCAAGATAAAACTTAGAAAATTGAGCTTGTAAGTAGCCAAATATAATCAGCAGGTCCAAGAACTTAAGAAGTATACTAGAACCTTGCTCTAATGATATGCTTGGAGTCTGTTGTGTGGCTGGCTTCTTTATAGATATTTTAACATCAAATTTCAATTCTCTTGGGATCTTAGGTTGGCCTGAATTCACGTTCTAACAAGTCACACTATATAGTGAGGCTCTGGTATATATTGAAGAATAGAATTTGGATGAGTTCATAATTTAATCTACATGAATGGTACATGTCATTGCTACTATACTGTAAGAAGGTACTACTGTATTGTAAGAAACACTCAATTGGAGGATGTGCTTGTGAAATAAGAACTGAATCACTTTTTTGACATGGGTAAATAGTTGGAATATATAAGCAGGTTCATAGTAAATTGGAGAAATATAATTTGCTTCATTAAAACAGTATGTACTAAGTGAATCACATTGGAAGTAGTGTTTATGTTAAGGCTCATAAGCCAAAACTACTGTATTTGCACATTGGCAAATAAGATCTGGTCCAGACAGAATGAAAAAAACGTAACCTTTTCAGGTTTAAAAAATGAGTTCAGAAGTAATTAAGTTATTTAGTATGATACTTTTAAGTCAACAAGAGTTTATTTTTTTAATTGAATGAATTCATTGTCATTTAGAAACATTTTAGGTTGTTTTTTTTTTAAGTTCATTAGGATGTTGTTGTTTTTACCTCAGTAAAAGTATTTGTTTTTTAAATAAACCTCACTTTTTAAAGCCTTTACTTAAACTTTTCTCTATGCTTGGGCAGCTATCATTCACTACTGGGTTTATTTCTAAATGTGTGCCTTAGCATTTCTTAATACTATTCTTGTTTTCTCGTTCACTTAAATAAAGAGCAGAGAAATACACCAGGTCAGACTTTGGCATTTCACATAGGTGTGTCACACACTTTACATGTACATGAAGAGATTATAGCCAAGGCTTAAAGGAGACACTTAATGAAGAAAAACTACAGGGATTCTCCAAGTATCTGTCTTGCCCCTTCTCAGTAATATACTTTCTTCCCCACCCACTTCAACCCCCAATCTCCTGACCCAGCAGATGTGAACCTGTTTAGAGGCCTGGCTAACATGCCATATGTAATCTACATAAATACTTCTTGTTCATGTTGCTTTTCAGTTGTTGTTTCTAATGACTTCTACAAGTTTGTTAAATCCAGGAATATGGATCTCTAGAAAATACTTATTGAGAACGCTGTTACAAGTTACTTCCTTGTAGTTGAATATGAGGGAAAACAAAGGAGAGTACTAACATATAACTTTTGTAGTTTCTTTATGTAAGGAAGCAGTTATCTTACTTTGCTCTTAAAATTGGAGGGATACTGCATTTCAGATTTTGAGTACCCTATAACTGTGATCAATATTGTCTTACAGTGTCCTGTTTTACTAAGCAAATAAAGTGTAAAGGGATTTCGTCTTCAGAAAAAGCAGAGTTCCATTCCTGAAATTTAAATGCCATTCGAACTTTTGTTTAATATCTTCTCGTCTTCACAAGAGATGATACCTGATCATGGTCTCGAAAACTTCTTTCTTTTGGCAGTTTTGTCATATGCTCCTTTATTCATTTTCTTTTCATAAGAGTATATTCTGTGGGTTACATTTATCTTATTATTCAGGCTTTTTAAAAAAACCTAACCAAAAATTTTTTAAACAACTATTTTCCAGTACTGTATGGGTAACTGGATATACAAATTCTTCAGGATAAACTTGGATATCACAAAATGATGGATTGTTCCCCAAAGGTTAAATGGCCTTTATTTCACAAAAATCCCTTGTTCAAACCTCTAGTTTTACAAAAAGAGACAACCAAGATCCAAAGGTGAACACTGGATAGCTGAAGCTCACCTGGGTAGGAAGTAGAGAGCTGGGATTCCAATTTAGATCCCATTACATAAGGCTACCTTGCACCTTTTTGGTAGAATGACCTTTCACTTGCCAGAATATTACCAAAAATATGCAGAAGGTAGTACTCAGTTTTCTAGATTTGGCTATAGTAAGAAGGTTATCTCTCATTTGTGTCTTGGGTGAAAATCATTATCTAATAAACTATGTCCAGTCGTATAAGTAAACTGCTGCTCTACATAAATTGATGGCAAGTTGGATACTTTGGGAGACTGTAGTAGTAAGGCAATAAACACAACATCAACGATAATCGTGAATATGCCTATGTAGTTCTGTATCACGGTGTATGAGAAACTCTCCATAAAGAAGGTAAAAGATGTATAACATTTATGCAGACAACAGAAAATCATATCCTATGACCAAATGCTTAGCTCCCATAACCAGTAAGTCCACTTCATCATAACAGCAAGGAACCCAAAACATTCAATACACGATATAACAACCTGGAGCCTCACCATCCCAAAACCTCTCCAACCCCCTGCTGGGGTCTTCCCCAAAACAAACTCACAGTACAGCTAAGTCAGCCTGTTCCATTCTAACAATCACAAGGAAGGCCATTAGCAGCCATTGGCAGCCATAACATCTTTTTCTCTCTCAGCATTTTCTGTAATTTCTTTTTCTTGTCAGGAAGCTCCTCTTATCACATGTGTCTTAGGCTTCCTGTGACATAAGCAGGTCACATGGCCTAATAATGGGTGGGAAAGATCTTCAAATCTAATTGCTACTACAGAGACACGTTGATGTTTTATCAAGTCCAAGGACATCACTTTGTAAGTGTTGACTTGAACGTACTAATAAACTCTGCACCTTGTGGAGTTGATTCAACTTAAAAATTATCAAATTTAAGTACCAGTTACTCAACTAAGATTTATTATTAGAACCAAGTTTGTGCCTAATAAAGTGTTCTGGAAAAGGAGAAATATAAAAGATATGGTCTTTGCCTTTTGGTGGAGCTGTATGAAGAGTTAAGCAATGCATCAGAAAATATGTTCTGTCTGCATCTGATCAGAAAAGGATTGCTTAGAGAGAGGTTGAGTTCATTAGGGGAAAGCTCCTTGAAAGGGGTAATTTTTTAAATTTAACTTTTACTTTTTTTCGTTTATAAGCCAAGTTTGGAACGATGTGAAAGACATGGTTTGGTAGGAAATGGGAGGATATTTCAGTTATAGAAAAACCTAAGTAAAATGTAAAAGAGGCTAATGGAAGAACTGTGTTACTACATATGAGATAAGGTCAGCACGGGCTTCCATATTGATGGTACATCTTAAATACTAGACAACAAGGAGGTTAGGATAATAACATCTGTTCTACATCAAAGAAATAAAAGAATTGAAGTGATGTTAAAGATTATGCTGGTATTTGGGAAAATAAGAATAACTAGAAGACCAAGGAGTAACTGTTATGCGTATAGTAGCATAAGAATGAAAGATCATATCAATATTCCCACAAGAAATACAGAGCAAAAAGTAATTAATTATGGGAGTTTTCCTGAGGATCCTTTTTTTTTAAAACATTGTTCATACAAAAAGAAAATTAACATTTCTTGCCTCTGTCATTATCGGTTGTTGGCCTTTGGTATTCAGGAAAATGCAAAGATGTAATAGGGGATGGATAAGCAATATTATCAGCTTACTACAAGGATAAATGGCGGTCATTGACAAAAAGATCTTTATTTCAAAATTTTTCAGGTAAGTCCATCACGTGCCCAGATTTCAGTTAGTAAGGCAGGGTTTGACTTAGAAAAACTTCATTAGAGCTGTCCCAAAATGAAATAGGGTGTTGTGGAGAGGATTCATGTTTGAGAGCAAATTAGACCAGGTGATTTCTTAGGACCTTTCCAACTTCCAGATTCTGTGAAATTGTTCCAAGCACAGCAAATGTTCAAGTATTACTGATAGTGCTAGTGTAACTTGTGGGAAGGTTTTTTAAAGTGTCAGAAATGTTCAGTGACCTGTTATTTTCACTAATCTTCCCTTTGCTTCATAACGTAAAGAAAGGAAGCATAAGATTTAAGTTTGTTAATTCCTTTCTTGACTAGATCACTTTGGAAGCATTGATCACAGGATCATGGGCTCATGGCTCTAGAGCTGAAAGGAACCTTAGGGGGCATCATTTCCATTTCCTTCATTTTATAGATAAGGAAGCCAAGGTCAGGGGAAGCCAAGGTCACATGGGTAGGTAGTAAGAGGTAGAGAGCAGAAACCAAGTTCAGATTCAGCACCTGCTAGGTTAGTAGTCTTTCCACTACCCCATCCAGTAGCTGCCTGTGCCTACAGCTCAAACTGACTTGTTAATCTGTCTCATTAAATGCAGAAAATGGGTATATTCAATATAGAAGCCAAATTAAAATGATCAAGGAAGAGGTTTAGTTTCTCAGGCTCCATGTGCCAGGCTGCAATAATCATGCTTCCCGGCTTGTTCTCCCTAGTGCTACAACTGTGAAGAGGAAGCCATGTACCATTGCTGTTGGAATACATCCTATTGCTCGATCAAGTGTCAGCAGGAACACTGGCATGCTGAACATAAACGCACCTGTCGCCGAAAAAGATGAAAGCTATATTCCTCCTCCTCCAGAGAGGGAGAGAGAGTGAGAGAGAGAATCACCCCGATGATTGCTATTCTCAGACAAAGCGGTTTTTGTTTCCAAGAAGCCAAAATTGTTTAGAATTTGCTTCCCATTTTGCACCAGCCTTTAAACACTTTTCGTGAAGAAATTTTGCACAGTAGTTTAAATCTTCTGTTCATGCTCCTCCAGATTTTGTCAGTAAGTAAGATTAACATCAGTGGAGGGTATTTTAAGGGTTATTTTAAATGAATTTTAATTGAGGATTTGTTGCATTTTCAGCAAATTTTAAAACATTTTTAGGTTTTACAGAGATTTTAACCTTTAAACAACAGATCTTTAAAAAAACAACAGGTGAATACAAGTGAGTTTAACAAAGAAACATTTAAAATAGATCTGAATGTAAGAAATATAGAACTGTTTCAGAAATAAAACATACTACCTTGATGTAACATTTATTTCTTAACCTTGTTGAGCTGGTTTTGTTCAGCTTAATTTACTGTTTAAAGGCATTATCTATTGGTTATGCCAGTGGGTATATGATTGAATTTAGGGAACAGGGTTGACACAGCAGGTGCTAGTCCTGCATATTTTTTCTTAAATATTTCCCAATTGTGTTTTTCATTATTTCTTTTCAATATATAACTTTTATAACAAATTATTAGCTTTGATCTTGTAGTTTAAAATTGCAGGGAACTGGGGTAATCTTTTACTGAGCTGGATCTTAGAGAAAATGAATATTTAAATTTTAAAGTTTGCACATTTCATTCTTGTCCTAACACGAGTGCTTGTAACAAAACAAGGAAAAGCCAAAAACTACCTTTATTCATACATGAAATTTTAGATGAGGCATACGAATTTCTTTAACGCTTCCCTTCCCTCCCCAAATATCATCTGACTGCCTATTATCTGGTGTCACCTAGTCCATTGTAAGTTAATACTTAAAGGAAAGAAAGCACTTAAGTGTCACAGAAGCCGTTATGTTTGTAGTAATGGGTCATTGCCTGTTAATGAGCTCCATCACTGTACACAGAATGAAGAATAATGCATGTTAATTTTCTTGTATTAAAGATGCCGTGATTTGTAAAAAGTCTGTATTTTGAGGAATGTCTGGATTAAGAAGCATTACCAATAGGAATGGATCGATAGTTGAATAATGATTTTTTTTATACATAGATATATAAATCACATCCAGTAAAACTTACTTAAATTTCCTTTCTTTCAAAATGTCTCATAATTTGTTTATTCAAAGACTGATTGATCTTAGACCAAGTCAAATTCCCTTTATCATCTAGCTATTTTTTGAGAAGTTAGAGGAATAATTTGTAAATATTTATTTAGATCTTTGATATTTATTAAAAGCAATTACACACAATAGAAGTGAAAGAATAAGGAGAAAAGCCTTTTAAAAAGTTTTCTCTGGGTTTTGTCAGGGTCACTCTAATATAAAAATCTAACTAAACCTTCTGTGAAAAAAACATCCAAACCTAATGTTGTTGCAGATGGTGGTGACACAAGTTAATTGACCAGCGACTGCCAAATAATGCACAATATTTTGCAGAAACTACATAGCAGCCCCATTCAAACAACATACTAAATTACACAGTGACTTGCGTTATTTCTCGTTTCTGTGTAATTAATCCATGTTGCCATTGTGCTGTGGCACTGGTGAGGTCCTTCATAGCTGAAGAAAATTTATCTAGTTCAGTTATTTTACAAATTCCCAAACTTCGATCCACCCCTATGAAAGCAAGTTATTGTGGAAATATTTTTGGTGTAAAATCATTCCAGAGTATGTACTATTTAACTGATAGCTGCATGAAAGTAAGATTTCGTGTTACTTTGGCTTTTTCGTCTCTGTTGACACGGTTGCACATTTCCAAGTTACTACAGCGTGAAAACTGTGTGTTTAAAAAAAAAAACAAAAAACAAAAAAAGACATTGTGGCCTGGTTTTGTATAAGTTTTAGGTAAAATTACAATTGATTGTTTTAGGAATCATTATTAAAAATTAATTTTCTGCAAATCATAAAGCTATATTACGGTGTTGAGCTTAGCCACTATGCACATTGTAATTATTCATTGTGGCTGTCCAGTTCTATGATGCATTCTGGCATTTTGTAAGCTGCTCTGACTAGCAATATATAGAGTCATTTAATGTGTTAACATTGGTTAATAAATGTATTTAAAAAAAATCACTGGCTTAATAAAGTGTCAATCTAGTCCAGTCCCCTGCATCTAAATACAACTGCAGCTGAATATTGATTCTGTATTATGGGTCATTCATTGGCAACCATTTTCCTTATAAAGAATAATTTTATTAAAATAATTCTCTTACAAGCAACATTTATTTAAATTGAAATTTCATTTACGATTTTTTTAAAGTTGTGTTTTGTACCATGGTTAACAAGAGAGGTGTGATAACCATTTGAGGAACCTGATAAATTTAATGCATCACCCTATTTGGATTTTTCCAGCTTTTTCAGGAAAACTAACTGTATTTGGTCAATAAAACTGTCTATATCTAAGAAAGTTGGTCTGGTTTCTGCATCATGCAAAACTGGGCAAACACTTTAAAATGTATGTTAGCAAGGAATTCAGCTAAAGGCTTTTTAAAAAAAATTCTTTTATTTGCCACTCAATGTTCTATTAACTATTTAAGGCACAACATATTTCAGTCATCTGCCAGGTGACCTTACTTTAAGTCACTGGGATTAGAACATTGTGATTTCATCTAGAAAACAGAAAAGCTTATTCTTTTAGGAATTGTGCTGTCATCGAAATTTGCTAACAAGTATATATGGGATATGTTCACATGTATGTATTTGCGTCATTTCTTGGGCCATACCCTTTCCTCTTCTTCACCCTGCTACTCTCATCCACAGGTGGAGGAGATCCCATTGACCCCAAAGGGAACTCCAGCTGCAGGACATGTCCAGAGAGGAAGGAAAATCCTCATTGTAATCACTTCCAACATTCAATGTTTGACCATTTCTGTGTATTATCTTTGGATCTCTATATAGTGTGTGTCACAAAAAAAAGAGAGAGAGAGAGAGAAAACATCAAAAAGCGAGACTTTATTTCTTTGTAAATTGAATATAAAACAAAACTATCTTGGATTTTTACTGTATTAAGCATTTGTTATTCCATTTTAAGAAATAATGTTCCTATAGCAGTATCTTTATTTGCTTTTATGCTGTACATATATGCTCCACTGGAACATGTCAGACATGATCACTAGTGGATCTCATCTTTTTCTTAATCTAGTGGTGCTCCTACTTTAAGCTCACCAATCCCACATGTTGGTAGTTTCAGTGTCAGACCCCCAGCATCAAAAAGTAGTTTACCTGGTCCATACCTGTTGCTCTGTGCATGTTTCTTGTCCTGTAAGCATACATCTCTGAAAGACAAAAATAGTTTGAGTTCTGAATACTGGTTTCTTGGATTATCAGAGGAAATGAGGTTGCAACATTGTTAATAAAATCATTTAAATTACCCTATTATGACTTTGTCAGTCAAATAGCATTTATTAAATTGGTGCTATGTACCTACCAGGCACTGTGTTAAGCACTGGGAATACAAATAAAGGCAAAAATAGTCATTAAGCTAAGCACATTATTTTTAGTGAAGTTACTGACCACAGACACATATCTCTGAGTCCTGGGCACAAGAGCGCAGTGCTCTTAAACAGTTTACCAAATTGAGGAATTTTCGTAAACTTTGGCAAATTTATGTTAAAAAGTCCATGTGTTATTTGGCCAAGTATGAGAGAAATGTGAACTCTTTCATTTCCATGCTACAAAATGCAAAGAAAAAAATTGCACTACCTGGACCAAGGCCAGACTGTATTAATAAATGCTTTAAATTATAGGATTTCTTTTAGAACTGCCATTTTAAATAGCTAAAACTAAATTAACATTGCTTCATCGATGTCCCGCTTAATGATTTTTAATCCATGTAGAAAACCTCAAGTAGGGCTGGTGGTCTTTAGTATTATATGAAAACAGATGTTTGTGGAAGTTCCTACATAGGTAAACAATCTATTTGCAATTTGCTTTATACCACTAATTAGGTTAGTTATCACATCTTTTTATAGAAAGTACAAATTCGATTCAAAATGACCATTTTTCAGGGAGCTTACATTCTATAAAGACAAAGTAATTTATAGTTTAATAAAGATGACAGATTGCTAATAATACGGGTTCCAGAGGACACAAAGAACAAATAGGGAAGACTGGGATAGAAATACCCTAGGAATGAGCCTGAGAGAGAAGGAAGTGGTGCTTAGAATAGGAGGCTGTGCTTGGGCAGCTTATAACTGAATCACAAAACTCCAAGTGAAGCTATCTGTCAATAGATTTCTATGCCCTTTATAATATCAAAGGTAATATTGAATTTAAATCTCAATCCCTGAGAGAAATGTGGAATACTGGGAGAGAGGACCAGTGAGGAATGTTTAGTGGCAGAGCAGATGTCTGTCCTTTGTCTTGCCTGATGATCAAGGTAGGGGTCACTGAGGTCCTGGCACCAGATTGTTGGCAAAGGGCAAGGCATGTTCAGTATATTCACCCTCAGCCTGGTCAGCATTGCCGAAGATTCCCATGTAAACCAGCCCCTGTCCAAATGATTAACAATTTTGAACTAATGAAGTCCAAATGAATGTTTTCACTGTATATACCCTAAAATGCTGAGGGAACAGGACATCACCATGTGAAATGGAAGGTACTTCATTTAGGACATGATAACGTACTCATCCAACCAGAATAGAGTGTGAGGCACTATGCTCAATTTCAAGAGATATGCAATGCTGGGAATCCCAGCTACGAAGACAATTGGGTTCTAGTAGGGGAAATAAGTGTACAAATCTAGGGTCAGAGGAGGGAGAGGAGAAAGGGGAAGATCCATTTATTGAATGGTTAAGGGCTTAAGTGGATATGCCAGGGGTGGGGAATCTGCTGCCTCGAGGCCACATATGGCCCTCTTAAGTCCTCAAGTGCAGCCCTTTGACTCAATCCAAACTTCACAAAACAAATCCCCTTCATTTTAAAGGATTTGTTCAGTAAAACTTGGACTCAGTCAAAAGACTGCACCAGGGGACCTAGAAGGCCACATGTGGCCTCGAGGCTACAATTTCCCCACCCCAGCCAATATACCTTGGGGAAGTGGGAAGAGGGGAGGTTCATAGGCAGGACTAGAAGTATGTAGTAATGATATTCTGTATCCTATGGTATGTGTTTAGATAGCGAGAGAAACCTGGAAAGGCAAAAGTTGGATCCAGATGGTAAAGAATCTTAAATGTTAGGCTGAGATGTGAATTTGATTTAGTAAGCAGTTAGGAACCTTGAGCAAAGGGATATTACCAAAACTGTGCTTTGAGATAAATTCATCAATGGTATATAAGATGAACTGGACAAGAGGAAGACTAGGCATCTATTGTTACATTGCAGCTGTGACATGACCTGAAGTAGGGTAGTTACAGTGGAAAGGGAAGGGAAAGGATTGGATGGAAGTGAGAAATATTTCAAAGTAGAATAGAAATTGGTGAGAATCAGGAGAAAGGAGTCATAGGAATGGGAGGATCCAGAGTTTAAAGGTAAGTTCACTGAAGTTTTCATCCAGCTTTGTCATGAAAGGAAGAAGATGGAAATAGTGTGGTTTACTGGAATGGGCAGGACTAAAAGGCAGGGAACCTCCCAGCTCTGGCATTAAATGGTTGTATGACCTTCAACAAATCATTTGATATATTCAGTCATTGGTTTCCTCTTTAGTAAAATGAGGTTGGGCATCTGATGCTCTTTAAAGGCTCTTTCTAATTCTAACACTCTATGAAGAATCCGATTTTCACTGAGTTTGAGATGCTAAGAGGGCATCCAGATAGTGATACCCAATAGAATTAGAAATTAGTAACTTGGCGGCGCTTTAGGCCTTGAAAGATCTCTCCACATCTCTGTGGCTTAGGCTTAGGCGCCATGAGCTCTATCGGGACTGGGTATGATCTGTCAGCCTCGACATTCTCTCCTGATGGAAGAGTTTTTCAAGTTGAATATGCTATGAAAGCAGTGGAAAACAGTAGTACAGCTATTGGAATCAGATGTAAAGATGGTGTCGTCTTTGGTGTAGAAAAATTAGTCCTTTCTAAACTTTATGAAGAAGGTTCTAACAAACGCCTCTTTAATGTTGATCGACACGTTGGAATGGCAGTAGCCGGTTTGCTAGCAGATGCTCGTTCTTTAGCAGACATAGCTAGAGAAGAAGCCTCCAACTTCAGACCTAACTATGGCTATAATATTCCACTGAAGCACCTTGCAGACAGAGTAGCTATGTATGTACATGCTTACACACTCTACAATGCTGTCAGGCCTTTTGGTTGCAGTTTCATGTTAGGGTCTTACGGTGCAAATGATGGAGCACAACTCTATATGATTGACCCATCGGGTGTTTCTTATGGTTATTGGGGATGGGCCATTGGTAAA
>JAQQSZ010000809.1:0-10737 GCA_028646595.1 Phalanger gymnotis | reverse complement strand
ATTCAAGCCTCAGTACAATCTTTTTTGTGGTCTTTGCCTTTTTCCTGGAAAATTAGTTTTGTTTGACCACCATAGCCACTCTGCTTCCGATGGTATCGCCTTTTCCCCTGCGCATACGGGGAATCCTTGCCTTTCTTGTACTGCGTCACTTTGTGAGGCTGGTGCTTGCCGCGCTTTTTGGGGGGACGTTCACCGAAGGGCAGTGCTGCGCTTCCAACCAGGCTTCTCTGATGTCAAGGCCGCTGGGATCCCTCGACCAAGCGCTACAAGCGAGCGCTCGGCCAAGGACGACGACGAGCCGGAGAAGACGACCAACTCCCAAGGATGACGGCAGAAGACCTAAAGTAAGATTGTTAACCTCTTAAATTTGCTTTCCTTAGAAAAGCAGATCAAAAGACCTGTGCTAGCAGCCCTTCTGTGTGCTGGTGTTATTGGCTTTACACAGCCACAATAGCTGCTAGCAACATTGTTGTTACAACAAGTGAACAGCCACCTAATAATAATAATAATAATAATAAGATATTTGACACGGTAGATAGAGCCCTGGGCTTGAAACCAGAAAGACTCATCTTTGTGAGTTCAAATCAAACCTCAGACACTTACTAGTGGTATGACTCTGGGCAAGTCACTTAACCCTGTTTGCCTCAGTTTCTTCATCTATAAAATGATCTGGAAAAAAGAAATGGAAAACCACTCTAGGATCTTTATCACGAAAATCCTAAACGGGGTCACAGCGAGTTGGAAATGACTGAAAAATGGTCTAACCACCAATAATCTTAGATTTTTACATAAATTTGGAAATTTATAACTGGCAATTTCATTAGTGTAGTGAGTTCCAAGTGAAAATTTTTTCTTTCCTACAAAAATGTAAGTCTATAAGTCTATACCTTTTTTTTTTTTTTCAGATTATAGCTTCAGAAAGGTGACTGGGAATGTGAGAGGTTAAGTGATTTGCCCAGAGTCACACAGCCAGTCTATGGTAAAGGAAGATCTTGAATCCATGTCTACCTGATTTTGAGAAGAACCAAATGTGTATATGCTTATGTATATAAATACACATATATACATATGTCTATTAATATATACACACAAATCCACATATATATGTGTATATAGACATGCACGTGTACATATGTACCTATACATACACATGTATATCTGGACATGTATGTGTGTGCCTAAGCTTCTCTGTGCCTCGCTATTACCTGAAATCAATTTGACTATGCAACTTTGACTATTTCTATCAATTTAACTTATTTTATCTCTTTGTCTTCTAGGTTGTAGGTACAAGGACTGATAGGATCAGGAACTAGGAATCAAAGCTCTAATTATAGAGGAAGCTGGTAATAGAGTACCTCATACCTGATAAACACTTAATGAATGCTTGTTGGCTTAATTTGATTTGAAAGAGTATTGAATTTGAAATTAGAAAGGCCTGGGCTAAAATTCTGCCATCAAGTATTTACTAGTTGTGTGATACTGGGTAAATCACTGAACCTCTAAGGGCCTGGGTTCTTCATGTTTAAAGTGAGAGAACTGGAACTGGTGACCTCTTAGGTTTCTTCTAGTTCTAAATCTATGATTCTCTGATCTTAGGCCCAATCAACAAGATGTTTATTCTGGCACAAATATGAGTTTGAGTGGCTGACGAATAGTCCAAGGTCTTGGTTTATGCCCAGTTTAGAAGCCCATAAAAGTCTAAATCCATTTCAAACTAGTTCAGTTCAGAGAGTAGGGACTGAGAGGAGGGGCTAGTAAAGGTTTAAGGACCACAATCTTCATTGATGTACTCTAGCAAGAAGAGCTGTAAGGTCAATTTATTTTTTGCACTAGGCCAACAGTGATGCACGTTGGGCTAAGAATGGAGCATGTTCGGGGTGCACAGTGCGTGAAGCAGAAACTTACCCTGGGAGGCTACTATTAGTATTCACTTAGTGTCCATTTCACTGGACAAATTCCCAGTTACCTTGTCCCAGTTATCTGTCTGCTACCAAAGATAGCTATATTTGAATAGCAGTGGGAGATGTAGTACCATCTATTCAAAGGTGGATTTTAAATAAATTCCTATCTTGGAAACTGTACTTTACTTCACAATTGTCAGTATTAGTATCAGAAACTGGAAAAAGAAATAGTAAAATAAATGAGTTGAGCTATGACCTATGAGATTCCTCTATGATCTCTTATTTCAGAAAGATTAAAAGTCTTTCCCCAGTTCTTGTTTTCCTTCTGTATTCAATTCCCTCATGAACTTAGCCCAATTGTCACCCTTATGCAAATGACTCCCATGCCATTTATGTGCCACCGATTACCTATCAATATCTCGCTTTAAACTCCTTGGAGGCATTTCTACTGGTAAAAGCACACTGTCCCCTCAAAACTCAAAAAGTCGAACATCCCCATTGGCGGAAAAAAAAACCTCTTGTAACAAATATTCATAGTCAAATAAAACAATTTTCCATGCTAGACATATCGAAAAATAGATATCTCGTTCTTGGTCTTGAATTCATCACCTCTCTGCCAGTAAATGGGTAACAGGGTTCATCATCAGCCCTCTGGATTTGTTAACCCCTTCATTCTGACAGTAGCTTGATCATAATTTAGAAGGGTCATTAGAGACCATTTAGTTCAGCAAGCTATTTTACAGATGAAGAAACTAAGACAGAGATAAATGAAGTGACTTATCCAAGATCACACAGATAGTCAACAGAGTCAGGATTTGAATTGTTTCTCTTTTGGCCAGCAACCCTGAGGGTCTTCCCCTCCCAATTTGATTTTCCTTTTTTTTTTTTTTATTTAAAGGGGACATCCCTTGACTCGCTTCTCAAACAGGTCTAATCACTGAATGAGTATTGTCTCACTCAAAGGGAAAACTCTGAAAGACCTTAGCTTTAAAAGGCCAAGGTCTCCCACTACATTCTGGGCCATCTCCAGTTATCTTGATCTATATCTGGCCACTGGACCCAGATGGCTCTGGAGGAGAAAGTGAGGCTGGTAACTTTGCACAGCCCTCTCTCACTTAGATCCGATTTAATTACAAGTCATGTCATCATCTTCCTGATGTCATGATCCTCTTTGAGAACAAACAAACAAAAAAAACCCAAACAAACCACAGGACCTGAATTCTGATGCTCTGGCCCCACAGCCAGTACCCTATACACCAAAAGCTGGCTCTTACCAGCTGAGAAAAAGGGGAGGCACTGAGAGCTTGCCAGAAGGGAGATCTTGCAGAACATCTGTGAGCAGTGTGCTCAAGATTCCATAAAAGATAAATACATGCATGTTCATTTTCCATAAGGACTAAAATTTTTGGCAAAGCCAACTGAACTTGAGCATCATGACCTGAGACAATGTGAGGGAGTTTGCCTCTGTACTCCAAAGGCCATCATTCAGATTAATTTTTCCTCCAGTGAAAAGCATGTGTGTGTTTTCTCCATTCAAAACAAAATTAAAAACCAGAGTAGATTCTTGAATCCCTTTGAAGCCGATTTCAAAGTCTCTCTGAAACATTAATTACTGTAACACCTTGAGAATTATTTAAGTGATACTATTTCCATTCCATGCAAAAATCCAGAAAATTTAAATACCTTCCCAGAGACCACACAGCAAGTCCCTGGAAGAGCTGGAGTGAGTGGGACTTAGTGTTCCTAACCTCCTCACCCTGTGACTTCTCTGTGTACTTAGTAACCCTCTTACATCAGAGCATTTGGGGAAGAGTCATCTATCTTGTCATCAGAACAGTGGCCAACAACATAAACTACAAAACTTCTTTTAGAACATGTGGCTATTTATGGTCTGTTCTGAGACCTTGGGGTCGGCGCAGTGTTACAATTAAGTTGCTCTGAGTGCCACAAATGAGCCAAGACCTACTGTGGATGTTTCCCAGGAATCCACATGGTGTTCTGTGGTTTCTTTAATAGACCTCAGTGCATCCTTTGGGAACATCCTAGTTTGCCTGGTCCATTCTGGACATCAACTAAGTAGATGGCAAAATGAATCATAGAGATGTTTGGGAGTAATAAACATAATATTGGCTCAGGGGAGCCCAGGGTTCTCAAGAATACCACGAAGTATGTAGATGACTTTCAACTAGTTACTTGATCATTTTGGGCCAGTTTCTTCTTCTGAAAAAATGAGGATCAAAGAATTAGAGATGAAAAAATCCCTGAAATAAATAGGACTTGGTGATAATTAGTGATTTCTTCAATAAATTTAATAGTCTTTTTGCAAGAAGTTTTTTTTTTAATTTCTGAATTAATATTTATGATTGCTGTTGCTATATACCACACTTTCTTTGGTTAACTTTCCCTTATTTAGGTATTAGGACAATATTTACTTCATCAACTGAGTTTGGTACAATGCTTTATAATTTATGTAGTATAGGTATTAATTTTCTTTAAAAATTTGATAAAGTTTTCTGCAAATCTATCGATACTAGAAATTTCCTTTTATCATAACCTTTGGTAGTTCTTTTACAGCTAATTCTATTCTCTTTTTCAAAATTAGATTATTTGAGATCTTTATTTGAAATTCTGTGAGTTTGAGTATTTCATATTTATAAAGGCAATCCTCTATTTCCTATATATTCTGTATTGTTGGCATAAATTCGTACAAAGAAGGTTCTGATTATTCTTTTTATTTCTTGTAGTTTTGTTGTTAATTTACATTTTCTTTTTTTGTTTTATTGATTTAGTTTTCTACTCTCTTATTATTAATTGGAGAGTGCAAAGATTTATAGTTTAAAAATCTTTTTAAAGAAATTTTTAGTTTTATAAGTTCTGTAGTCTTTTGTGTTTCTAATTTGTCTATTTCTCCTTTTTTGTTTTATAACATTTCCTCTTTTATGCTTATTTTGGTAATGCTTATTTGTTGGGTTTCTAATTTTTAATGCATATTTAGGTGTTTATCTCTCTGAGATATGTATTTTAGGGATGTAATTTTCCTTCTGAAGACTTTTTCACTTGCAGCCCAGGAGTTTTAGTATATCGTCTCATCATTAGTTCTTTATTTTATATTCTTATTGTTCTATTATATATTCTTTGACCACTTTTAAATTTAGATTTCCTTATCACGTTTCTATTTAGATGTGTGTCTTTGTCCTTTTTAAATTGATTACTATATTTAATGAGTTAGTCCATAAAGTATGTGTTTACTTTGTCTGCCTTTTTACATTTTTTTCTATTTCTCTGTGAATTAGTATATGATCACTTTGTAAAAGTGTCATTGATGTTGAGAAATATTTTATCCTTTGGTGAACCCATTCAGAAGGCATCATCAGTTTTATATATCTAACTTCTTCAATAATTTCTTCAATTTCATATTTTTCTTTTGATTGTATTTCTGTTTATATCTGCCCGACTCTTAGAGGAACATTAAAGTCTCTTATTTTGTTTCTATGTCTTTTTACAACTCATTATTTCTTTATGAATTTAGATGCTATGTTATTTGTATTATACAAATTTAATATTGACATTGGTTCGTTGTGGATAGAACATTTCAATACGGTGTAATATCTTTGTTTAATCTCTGCTTATATTGTGAATTTTTACTTTTTTTGTTAGATACCACGAATATAAATTATGCTTTTTTGTGCAATTTGTTAACTTTTTCTACCCTCTCATTTTTATGCTCTGCGTAGCTATTCCTTTTGTATGTATTTCTTTTAGACAGCAAATTGTAAGCTGTTGTTGTTTTTTCCCTCTATGATTAAACCTGCCACTCTTTCATTTTATTGAATGGTTTAAAATCATTTTATTAAGATTTGTTCTGTCAAGTTTGGATTCAGTCAGAGAGCTGCACTTGAGGACCAAGAAGGGGCCACATGTGGTCTCAAGGCTGCGGATTCCCTACCTCTGGAATCTATTCACATTTAAAGTTATGAGACTTTGATTAATTATTTGTTCCATTTAGGTCTCTAGTATTACCTATAAAAATAAGATTTGTTTTATTTCTCCTACCTCTTTGAAATCAGTACTTAGTCCATGCAGCTAATTTTGTTTAATCTAATTTAATTCCATCATGTTCCCAGAGACTCTCCTTCAGCCTTCTGTTTGCCAAACCTTCCCCTAGTTTTGGAGTTTTAGTTAATTTATTGACTTCTATTTCCTTTTCATTAGTTATCCAATTCTTACCACTCCCCTTTTCTTTTTGTTTCTCCTTTCATGGAGATGGATGACATCATCAAAGACTAGAACTCTCTGCTCTTCACATTGTTACCTTGTTGGGTTTCTTGCTTTCCCTCATGGATTCAGCAATACACATCGTCTCTGTAGCATAGTTTTGGTTTTGTTTTTTTGAGAGTGAGTACGGACTGGAGGAAACATCCAGTTGTCCATCTTGTGGGTCATGTGACCTTGGAAGTCTCATCAATCCAATCTTAATACCCAAATCAATCAGAAAGATGCTAGCTGAATTGATGGATTATGCAGAAACCAGTTAAAGACAGAGAAAAAGGATTCAGTTGAAGATGTGGATTGAATTGACAAAAATAAACATAGCCAGAGCATGTTGGGCATAGAAACAGGACAATGGGAAAAAATGTTGAATTTGGAGCGTGAGGACCTAGGTGATTACCACTTAATGTGATCTTGGGCAGGTAGTTTAACATCCCTGAATTTTGGTTTCCTCTTCTAAAATCATGGATTTAAGCTAGATGTCCTCTAATGTCTCTTGCAGGGATAAATTCATGCCCCTATGATCTCAAAACTCATTTTCCTTTAACATTAAACTTAAATGTTACTTCCTATACAAGGCCTTTCCTGATCTTTTCCACCTTTTAGTGAGCCCAGTCACCAAATTACTTTTTTATGTATTGTATACTGTTGCTTGTATATGAGCAGCTAGGTGGTGCAGTGGGTAGAGCGTCAGATCTAGAATCAGGAACACTCATCTTTGTGAGTTCATATCCGACCTCAGACACTTACTAGCTGTGCGATCCTGGGCAAGTCACTTAACCTTGTCTGCCTCAGTTTCCTCATCTGAGCTAGAGAAGGAAATAGCAAGCCACTCTGGTATCTTCACCAAGAAAACTCCACATGGGGTCATGAAGAATCAAATACAACTGAAACGACCAAGCAACAACAATCTCGTATAAATGTCTTTCGTGTTGGTTGATCTCCTTCCTATTTTGTAAGTTCCTTGAAGCTAGAGACTTGTCTCATTTTTATGTTTGTATATCCAACATCTGGTACAGCACTTGGTGCATTGTAGGCACTTAGTTAATTAATTATTAAGTATTGATTTGGTTGATTGAATTACAGTTAACTCTGACCTCAGGTTACTAAGTTTTTTTTTTTCCTAAATGATTTACATCATTTTTGATTTAGTAATTAGAGGTCATGAACTCCAGCCTCTTCATTTCATTTTGAGTTGAGGAAATTCAGACCCAGAAAGTTGAAAAACATACGACCTCTGTGACCTTTGACAATCAGGATTCTCAACTGTAAAATGAGGGTACTAGACTCATGACCCTCAAGATTCCATCCAGTATTTAGCCTTTGAAACAGCTCAAGAATTAAATCCTAATGCAGTGACTTCAACTCCAGAGCTCTTAATTAGATTGTGAGCTCCTTGAGGGCATTGACTATCTTTTTTTTTATATTTGTATTGCCAATGCTTTGCATGCATGGCACATAGAAGACATTTAATAAATGTTTATTGATTGTTGACTAGAGGTTCTTCTCATTGCACTGTCATTGAATCTAATATTTTACAGAGGAGAAAATTGGGGTTGAGAGAGAAAGTTGGTTGCTCAATGCCACCTAAGTAGTTAGTGACAATCCTGAGATCATAACCCTGGATTTTTGACTCCAAACCCAGAATTGTTTCCATTGCACCACAACAACCCATCAGTCCAAAAATATCCAATGGTACGCGATGTTACTCAGTGACCTTTCACAAGATTTTTTGTTGTTGTTCACTCGTTTAGTCATGTCCAACTCTTCATGACTCCATTTTGGATTTTCTTGGTGAAGATACTGGAGTGGTTTGCTATTTCCTTCTCTACTTCATTTTACATGTGAGGAAACTGAGGCAAACAAGATTAAGTGACTTGCTCAGGTCACACAGTGGGTAAATATCTGAGGCCAAATTTGAACTCAGGAAGATGAGTCTTCCTGACTCCAGGCGTGGCACTCTACCCACCATGCCACCTAGCTGCCACGTCACAAGATTAGAGGCATTATATCTCAGAACCATGTGTTATGCTAGTCAAACTCACCTAAATGTATAGCCAGAAGTATATTGGTAAATTTAAAAAATTAACTTATTTTCAACTTAAATACAAAATTAGAAAAGAATAAAAAAGCATTGCCATATGCACAGTAGAATATGAAAGGATTCAAAATATGCAGTGGTAGATTTCCATTTCAAGAAAACCTATATAATAAACACTACACATTGTGTTCCCAACTGTCCAACTTTACTTCCTTGTAAGTTTTCTTTTGTTCTCTGCTGTGTATTTTTTTTTACTTTGTTCTTTTTTTCCCTTTCTTCACCCTTCTTCCCCAGGAAGGCTACACGCACATACATATACCCATCATGTATATATGTATGCATGTATGTATGCATATACACATGTATATAGGTATACATATATGCACATATTTACATAAGTATACATGTATACCCACAAACAAATACATACACACATATACTTAGATATCTATAATCATACTCATATATAGACATATTTATATGCATCTATATAAGACCATACTATACTTGCTTGTCCTCTGTTTCTATGAGAGTGGATAACATCTTCCTTCATAGGTTCAAATCTTTCCATATTTTTCTATGTCCACCAACACATCGTTTCTTATATCATTGTGATATTGTAATCTTATACTGTCTAGCTATTTTAAATAGTCTAAAACAGTATTGATTAATATTGCTTATTTTTGAGAACTGGCTTTCAAGGGGTGGGAGTGGGGATAAAGGCACCTGTGATACTTTTAATTTTAATCTACATTGTTAACATTTTCTTCATCACTTTCTTAAGTCTAAACAATCAACAAAACAGTAAATTAATCTCTGACCCATAGTGCTTGCCAGTTTCCAATTTCTAAAATGTGAATACTCACCCTAAAAATTTAACAACCAGCTCTTGCCAGCCAGTGTGAGCCAGCTCTAGGATACCACTGTCTATGATGGACTAAAACCACAATTATCATATGATACCACTGAGTTCTTGGCCTTCTCTCTAAAAGAAAATATTTCTTTGTTGATGACACTAAGGCTTGTTTTTTTTTTTAATTTTCCAAAGTTCTGAGTCAACTTTTAAAGACTTTTCAAGGGAAAGTTAGGTGATTCTAATTGACTTTAAGTCTGGCTTGGGCTGCCTCTCATAGGTCATCTAGCTAGTAGCAGAAGTCTCCTTTGGACTCAGAATTCTATAATTTTTATTCTTAGGAAGACCCTTGACTGGGAACAATAGCACCCCACCCCCTCCCCCCATGAATGTTTCACTCAGCATCTGCCTTCACTACTCCCATGGTAGGGGCTTCCTAATAGCCCAAGTTGAATCCATCAAAATCCATTTATGAATCCAGGAAGATTGGTTACAGCTGCAGCACAGACCTCCATAAATCTATAGATGGGGAAGTGGAAACACAGATGTTTTCAAAAATCAGCCCCCACTGTGCAGCTCCCAGTTCTGTCTGATTATTAATCCAAAGATTTAACAGTATAAACTCTGAATACCACAAACATCTGTTAACAGAAAACTCTTTTATTGATGTAATTAAAGAGTTGAGTATGAAATTCGTATGATATAAAAATAACTTAAACAGAGTAGAAGATAGAAAACTGGCCTCAAGAACCATGAAGACACCTTTATGATATAAAAATAACTTGAGCAGAGTAGTAGATAGAAAACTCAAGAACTCCAGGTAGCCTCAAGAGCCACAAAGACCTATACTCAAGCCCCACCTATGACACTAACTGTATGACCCTGGGAAAGTCACTTAACCTCAGTGGTCCAGAAAACTCCTGAAGACCTTAATGACGGGACATGTGCCTTGAAATCACAGATCTGGATTCAAAAAAGAAGAATAATAACTATCTTTAATGTTCACAAAATGATTTCCTCATAAAAACCCTGTCAGTCATGTAATGTATTATTGCCCTTATTTTATGGGTATTTGAGCCTTAGTGAGGTTAAGAGACTGGCCCAAGGTCACATAGCTCATAAACATCAGAACTGGGATTCAAACCAAATATGCTGACTCTGAATACTATAGTTTCCATCTCTGAAACATTTCTTTTATTGCTACAGTCAGCACTCTAATATACATACCCATCATCGCCTGCCTGGCATCTGATAATAGCCTGCCAACAGTTATTTTCTCTCCTCTGTTTGATATTTTTCCAATTTTTTTCCACACCACTGACAGGATAATCTCTTATGCGTAAATCTTGTCACGTTACGCTTTTGCTCAAAGCACCTCAGGGGCTCCCTATTGCCCGAGGAGCAAGTTAAAACTCTTTCACCGAGCATCCAAGACCATGTGTCTTCTGTCGCTGTCCTCCCTTCCCTCACCACTACCACCACACACATATACTTTCCAGCTTTATCTCATATTGCCTCCATTTGAACGCTTTTCACTTTGCCTACACAGATTGCTCTCTGCCCCCCTCCCCAAAACTTTACTGTACTTTTATCTACCCTAGCTTTGGCTCTCACATCATTCCCTGCATCTAGAATATTCTCCATGTGACCTCATCTGTTGAAGGCTATGTGAT